>VXAY01003110.1:0-241840 GCA_013399855.1 Oxyruncus cristatus | reverse complement strand
AAAAAAAAAAAAAGCTACAAAAAAACACCCAAAAAAATACCAGCGGAGAATGCTGCGTGAAAGCTTTGTCTGAAGTATGTAAGATTGTATAGTTGATTTCAGTAAAGATGGGTGCCCAGTTCTTGGGTCTGATAAGAGAGCCTTTAGAGCAGTTCAGTTATGCTACACAGGAGGAAAGAGCTGCCCATTCTCAGAAGGAAAATACCCTAAATGAAATTTTCTCATCAACACCTATGTGTGCATGCCTTTCACAGAGAAATTCAAGAGAAATGCACACTGAATATCTCTCTACCTTTTCCTTTCCAGTTACAGGTTTTTGCTGATCAATTTTCAAGTCACCTATGTGGAAATACTGTCGTTGAGTAGCCTATTTATCACCGCCTATATGTCTGTAATCATATCAGTTGTACACATGGGTACAGTGAAACTGAGCCTAATAGTTCCTAATGCACAGCAGGTTTATTACTAGTCCAGATTTGCCTCATAATAATAATGCAAAGAGCTTCTCAGAATAACTTGCAGTGTTATTCTGATTGCTGAAGCCTTATTCCTGCTTTGTTTCACATTCACCGACATAAAGCTGTCTGATTCTGAACTTACATCTTCTTTGCTCTTGTTACTTTAAAATGAAATCAGATTTTGATTTAGATTTTGCTATTTAGTCATGTTCAAAGTAACTGAGTGTCATTCTTTTTCAGGAAAGTGTTTACGTTGTTATTTTTTTTTTTTAATTAGCAGTAAGAATGGGATAGGAGTCATTGGCTTTTCAACTGTTTTCCAAGAATCTGTGATGAGGAAAAGTCTACACTTTGCTGCTAAAAGGAAAAGAAATAAGTGTTTTGGAAAAGTGAAGGGAAGAATTGATGGAGCTCTTTTCCTTCAAAAAATTGTTTCTTGGTAAAAAAATCAGGAAAAGAATCTGTGCATCAATCTCACTGAAATTTATTTCAGAGCATTATTTATTTATATTGCCTCTATACAATTAAGAATAAAATGGATGATGGGGGAATGATAGAGCTGGTAGGTGACAGCTGAGACTTGCAGAATAGTGAAGGTGGCCTGTTACACTTGTGTGGACTATGTCAGCATAGCCTGAAGGATACTGAAATGCACAAAGTTGTTTTCAGAAATATTTTAAAGAAAAGCTATTTATGAGCTCACTTCTCTAACGTTTTAAACTTCTTTGGAAAATGGAATTCTCTGCATGAGGTGTTCATTTAGTTCCTTGGTATTTCAGCTTTCTTGGGAAAGCTGAAGTTGTGTTGCTCCCAGTTGTGCTGAATATAAGCAATATAAGCTAAATCCTGCAGTCTTTTCAAAGAGGAAATTCCATTTACTTTGTTATGTAACTTTAAATGGAGTAAATGCAACAACGCAAAGAAACTTCTAGGCAGAAATTTGACACTGAGTCTTGATCATCATTGGTGAAGAGGAAGATTACTATTTTTGAAGCCCTGTTAATTTTCATTAAAAAATTAAGAAGATAAAATTGTCATGTGACATTTTGTTAGATTAGGATGAAAACTAGTGAGTTTCAGGAATCCGGTGATGGTACTTGAGGTTCAATATTAGTTCACAGTACAGGCAGAAACTGGGGTTTTTTCAATATATTTTATCCACTTTTTGAAATTGCTTATGTTGGGGGGTAAATGTTTAAAGGATGCTCTTATCAAGTTCACAAAATATGTGCAATGAGAAATAAGTGGAGAAAACTTTTTTCAGCCTTTTTTCTCTAAAATGGTCTTGTAGTTTCCCTATACCTGTCTAAAATAAAACAGCCTGTTTACAAAAGCTAGAAGCAGTTCACAGGTGTTTGGGGGGTGGTGGTGGTTCTTCTTTCAGACAGATAGAGCTACTTGATTTAAACAAGGAAATAACATTTCTTGGATAATAACTGTCTAATGATATATCACTCAAATGATAAGATGTCAATGTAACAAGAGAAATATTTTCTACTTTCAGTATCTCTTTGGAGTAAGGATTTTGTTTCAGTTGGGATGTCATGGATCCTGCTTTAAATTTTAATTAAACTTCGAGAGAGACATGGTTTAGATTCTTCTTGTGAGACGGAATTTCGAACTCATGTTTCAGTGGTAAAAAAGAAAAGCAAATAAACTTTTAATAGAGCAAGTAGTATTTTCATATGCTGGCATTTGGTTTTGGTTAGTAAGTTGAGAAAAATAATAATGCTCTTTTGAAATAAAAGCCAGGAAAAAAAGAATTAAAGCTAAACGGAGTAAATGCAGCTTTTGAGTTTTCTAGGAATTTAAAGACTGATTGAGTGTTTAGAAAGTTCAGAGGGAAGAGAGATGCCTGCTTTCAGATGAATGTTGTTGTATTGTAAAAAATATGATCTCTGACTTTGTTTCTCTTACCTTAGGGAAAAGCACATTTTGGCAAAGAACATGTGTTTCCTCATTCTCCCCAAACCCATGTAAAATTTAGACTTTGTAATATTGAATTCTCTTAGGATCTAATTGAAAAGGAGGCTGTTGCAAAGATTTATGTATTTCTCTCAGTATGTGCATGTGATAGTGATAATGATAATGAGGCAAGTCCCTTGAGAGATGCAACTTGGAGTGGATGCTATGAAAAGTGCTTGGCCAGCATTCCCTTTTAATATGTAAAATAAAGGTAAAAACATGGTTTGGTGCTGCTGTTTCTGCACATCTTGCTAGCATTTAAATGGTCCCGTGGTTTCATTTTGTGTACGTGCTACAGTTACATAAAATTGCATATCTTTGTTCCAAAAAGCCCGTGTTCAATTTGATGGTGATGTGAAAAGGTGGACTGATGAAGAACAAGAAAAGAAAGGTAGTGTTAGACACAAAAGCAGTTAAATTGTTTAATTATGTCAAGGCTTAAGAAAGGGGGTAGTTTCTTCCTAGACAGGTCAGCTGTGAAAGTCTGTAGGAACGATGCCATGTGAAAATTACAAAAATCTTTTTGGAAGATGTGGGAAAATACATGCTCGAGGTTTGTGTTAGAGGAGCTTTTTAAAGAGTGCAGCAAAGGGCTGAACTCTGAAGGACCTTGAAAACTCTGTGAAAAATGTAGCCAACTATACACAACCATCTCATGGTGTTATCTTGTAAAAATCAAAATTGCTTTGAAAACTTAGTTGCTGAAATAACAAAAAAACACACCTTTGAAATAGGCTAGCAGTCTAACTGCACAACTATTAAGTCGTTAACTAACCCAGAAAAAAAAAATAATGTTTTTTTTTGCCACTCCACATTTAGCATTTACTAAGCTCTAGCTTACTATATATACATATATGTTTGTGTATGTATGTATGTATGTAGTATTAAGTAGGGCTTTGAGGACATGCTGGCCATGGAATATCTTGGAAAGAGAGCACAGAGCGCAGGATATTTCACAGTGACAGGATACTGGTAGACCTCCTGTAGGAACTTCAGTGTTTGTGGATATAGAATAAATACAAACTATAAATATACATTTATACATAATACATCTTATATATAGTATGTATACATATTTAGAATCCATAATGCATGTTTAAGTGGCATGGATCTGTATGCTGTCAGCATGTGTGTGTAGGTGGGGATATGGGGCACAGGAGCAGGGTGTCATTTTTATTCAGAAGCATGTGAGAGTACTTTGGTTTATAAGAAGCAGTAGGATAGGTACTGTGTGAGTGTCAATACAGATGGCTGCTGCTGAAATTACTTGTGTAAATTAAACTGAAAGATGGTAGGTTTAGCTTCAATATTAGAGAGAAATTATTCACTGTGAAGGTGATGAGGCGCTGGAACAGGTTGCCCAGAGAAGCTGTGGATGCCCCATCCCTGGAAGTGCTCAAGGAATCACTTAGAGTTAGGTGGGCTTTGAGCAACTTGGTCTAGAAAAAAGATGTCCCTGCCTGGGCGGGGGGTTGGAATTAGATGGTCTAAGACCCCTTCCAAGCCAAACCATTCTGTGATGCTGTGATTCTCTGAAGTGTTGATAAACACTTGGCCTGATGTAAACTTCAACTTCTCTAGCACTTTTCACATAGAAGCCTCATGTACAAAGGACATGGTCTGTTCCATGTCACCTGAAAAGATATATGATTGTTATTTGTGTTCTCTACTTCAGGTAGAGTCATTGCCCTTATCCTTGTATGATCTTTGTGCTGGTCAGTCCAAAGTATCTTCTCTGTCTTCTCTAAAATTACAAGCTCAGAAACTGCAAATTTTACATATGCAAATTCAATGGCAGCAGGTAGTTTTATTGATGCCACTGGGATTTACTTGATTACAAAGTGGAAACTGCAGTATCATTTTATTTCAGTTATATTTGTGATTTCACTGACAGGCAGCTCAAGGACAGTTGTGTTCATTTTCAGTGTTTTACTGATGGGCAAGTGACAGAGACTCTCTTTTTTATTTCCATGGTTTCAAATACAATGTATGGGTTCTTTGTTAAAAACATATAAAAGTAATCTGAGTATTTAAAAAAGAATAACTTATTGCCCTGGTTCCACATTGTTGTAGCTTAATATTTTACCTCAACACTAACACAAATCTACTTCAGTGATCAATCAGACTAATGTAGGCTGCACTAAATTACCTCTGCAGGCATGTTATATAAAGAAGCAAAATAAGTGACAAGGAAATGTAATTCTAAAGTGACAAGAGTTCTGACTCGGTTTATGTCAGCTGATATGTCTAATAAAGCGTGGCTTCTGACTAGGGGTGTGATACTTGGAAAGCTCTCCCCCAGTAGAGCCGATTTTTAAGATCGAAGTTCTCTATCTTTGTTTCATGACTGAGCTTATGATTGAAAGTAGCTTTCCAGTTCAAAAGAGGTAAACAAATACATAGATTTTGGTGTAGTCCTAACTAATTGGCTTGCCAGGAGATGTTACTCTTCCTGGAAGACCTATGAATGAGACGTGGATTTGCCTGAACTTCAAAGAATATTAATACTTTTTAAGAGTATTAGTTACTAAAGAGTCATAATACTCTTTGTATTAAATATTTGTGTTTATTACATATTTCACATATATGTGACCAAATTCTTTGTTTTAAAAAGATAAGTTTGCCATATAAAACAGCAAAGTTATTTTTTTTCTAATGAGATTTAATTCTTGGCTTGTATGGTACTGTTTTATTTTGGCTTTTTTTTTTTTAAGGATAATTATCCCTGACTAGTGTTTTAATTTTAATTTTTAGACTTAAAATCCTTTGCTGGGGACCTGTTTAATAATTTGAAATGATTGCATGTTACATTACATAAGATGATGCTTCCTTCTTTTGGGTAGGAAACAGATTCCCAATGTGCTTAATAAAGATTTATGTTTTATAGCCTATTAGATAAGACATCTCTCCAAGAAAGCTCAAGAAATCAGGGAAAGAAATAAAAAAAAAAATTTAAGGTTTTTTTTTTTTTATTGCTGGGGAATCTCAAAAACATTACAAGAATACAAACCTAGTAAGACTCAAGTGAAAAATCCCCCTTATTTGTTACCTCACTTCCAAACCAAAGCCTTTACTGTCTGAAGTCGTTAGAATGGATATCTTCTTCCGTTGCTGTTCTCTTGTTTGACACTTTAACTAGACATTGTTAAGTGATCTTCAACAAGTAACTAAAAATATGTAGGAGAGTGACAGATAAAACTGATATGAATTAAAATGATCAGAAGATTGACACAGAAATGTATCTTCTAAATTCATCAAAGGGTAAAGCAGAAAAATGCTTGAGACCTACAGTAAAGTAGACTTGCTTGTGAACTTGAAGAGCAGTATTCCTAGTTATAAATTTGCTTCCTGCTGTTTTCATCTTAAGAGATGTTTCTGGCTTCTGAACCCTTCAAATTTGCAATAGGACCTGCGGGACATTGTTTAGGATTTCTTGTCTTAATGTTTTTGGGAACTGTAGCATGCATGTGTCCTGTCAAATAACACTTCCTTGGAATGGCAATTGGAGTCTGCCTTTATTTCTCCTTTCTTATCACTTCTAGAGCCTCTATTGATGTGCTGTGTGATAGGATGTGCAGCCATCTCGTCTCACATGGGTTTTAATTCTAAAGTGTTCTCTGATGCAAGTGGGAATCCTATCCCCTTGCTTCATGCATGTACCTTTTTCCCCTCACAAAGCAGGATCCAAGCTTATTTTTCTTGGGATAACTTCTAACTTCTCTGCTGAAAGAGGAGGAATTCAGAGCAGAATTCTATTAACGCTACAGAAAGTGCTGTGAGTAGCTGGTAGCGTGAAGCTGAACTCTTAATTTACTTACATGCAGGAAAGGTTGGAGAAGGTAGTGTAATGACACTTCAGCTGTAAAGTGTAAGGTTTTAATGCTTCATCATTCAGAATAAATCATAGGGCAAATTACAACTTAAATTTGGTAGTGCAAGAGACACACATACTTGCTGAGGGATGAGTACTACACACAGTATGCCTAGGCTATATCAGCTTTTGTCCATGACTTTTTTTATTATTGTTTATTATTTGAATTTTTCTTACTGGCAGTTTTCTAGCTGGCAGAAGTTTTCAAGAGCAGGTCTAACAGGGACAAATGTATTGGAGTTGGTAGAAGAAGCTGTGAGTGTTGGCAGTAAGCTGCTGATGAGAAATTATTTATGAATTAGTTGATGGTAGGAGCCTTTTGTGTATATCAGACTTCTGGGAAACCACACCGGAAACCATGTCTGGATTTCATATAACAAACTTACTGGATATGTATTGTATACTTAAAAAATTTATCCTCACTTCACCTAAGAGTTTAGGGAGTGTAGACACATTATATTTATGCCTGAAAGGAGTACGAAACGTTATTATAACATGGCTGGTGTTTTGGTTTGTGGTAGGAAATAATTTTTCTTCACAGTGGGCTACTTGGTCTTCGAGCTAGCTGGAGGCACTCAGGGAGGATGCCTTTTTTTGCCTTACTTACTCCCCGTCTACTCCATAAATTGTAGTAAGACTGGAGCAGAATTGAAGAGACGTGCAATTTGTGGTATGCCGTATGGAATGCCATATGAGAGAAGGGGAAGCAAGGATAAGAATCTTCTGTCACCGAAAGCTAATGAATATTTTCAGAATTAATGGTGACCTGAAAGCCGTGACTTGACGTCGCAGTTACTTGCAGGTTGTATCAAGCTGATGGTCTCCGTAAGTTTGCAAGTCATGCAGAAGAATTCTACACCTCAAAAAAAAACAAAGACAAGGGATGAAGTGTTCCTTTCCCCATAGAAAAACATTCACTGAGGGGTCAGAAGGTTCTTGTTGTAACAGATTAGTAATGCTGAAGATAATACAAAACCATGAAGTATTAAAATATGGCATTCCTGAGTGTTTACTGTTTTGAAGTTATTTTAATATGTTCTTACATGAATTGTATTTGTGTCTTCATTCTGAATTTGCAAAACAGTTTAAATACTCTAAATTATTTCAAACAATTTACAGGTTTTTTCTGTATTTTGCCTTTTTATTTTTATGTGGCTGAAGAAGCACATAGATGCATTCAGTAATGAATGTGCCCTTCTGCAGCTTTTTATCACTAAAGAAGGAGATGTATAATTGCATTTCAGTCTTTGTGTTTTAAAATACAAAGCTATGCTTTCAAATACATGAATGCAGTTTTTGTTTAATAGAATTTGAGTGTAGAGAGTATCAGAGGAGTATCTGGAGTATACAATGCTGAGAGAAAGGGGTTTCTCAATGCATTCATATGGAACTGCTTTCCACTTCGCAGTCTGATTTACTGTGTAATTTCAACTTTGCTGTTTGCTTTGATGACAGTTACACTTTTCTGTGAGCTGCAGATACTAACTTGACAAGAAATTTCATCCACTGTTAGTCAACATTTTGTTTCCAGTGTAATAAATAAAATGTAATAGGCAAAACTGGGGGAAAACCCCAAGTTTTTATGGATTCTGGCAACCAGATATTCATTTCCAGGGACCCTAATTGCAGCATGATGAAAGAGCAATGCAGTAACAAACCACGTCCGAGATGTGTTTGAAGGAAAAGTTAATTCTTGCTTTTAGTCACTTACATGAGTAATTTTTTGGTGTCATGTTGATCGTACTGATGCAAAGTTTTTTTGAGTGTCATGAATACTCAGGATAGCAGAGCAAAGAATAAGCTACATAATCAAAATCAGTTTCTTTTCGGTGTACATACTAAATTTCTTCATACAAATATAATTAAACAAGATTAACTTACCCATTTTTTTAAAGGAGATTAGATTATATAAATGCCTGAGTATTTCATGGGACTCGTGAGAAGAGATCTTCATTTTTACAAAATTTACCTTTTTTGTTTAAACACTTGATCTTAACTAATCTCTAACAGAAGGTATACCATCTGATTCACAGTAAATGCTCTAAAATGTACTGCTTGCAACCCCTCTTTAAGTTCTTAGTGTTGAAAGTGATGCTACTTTTCTCTAAAGGTAGGTGTACAGTACTATTAGTGTTGCACAGGCAGCATAAATAATATAATACAAACTTGCCAGGCAGCCTGGGTTTTGGTAACGATGTGCAGAACCAAGATTGTTCTGCAAAGCAGTCTGAAAAATGAGCCTATCAATTGCTGTCTCAGTAGATAGGTGAGGCTGCTGTAACTGAACTCCAGTTTGAATTGTCAGCATAAAGTCAATCTAGCTTGTGAATACTCCGAAATTACTGAGTTCTCCAACAGAAATTGTTACAGATTGTCAAGAAATATGTTTGCTGATTGAAAGAAAGATACCTGTCTCTCTGGGAGTTCCAGAGGACAGTATTTAAATGCATGACAGTGTTTACAGGGTGTATTATTTCTAGCTTGGGTTGGTTCTGATTCTCCAAATTTTACCAACCTTACTTTCCACTCTTATCTTCAGCAGGATCATACTAAGAAAGGTGATAAAACCTATGTGTGGGGATGCATGTGTTTCACAGAAACAGGCTTGATCTCTTGAAGTCCAATAAATGATGTGAAGGATAGGAGTTACAGAGAAGAAAAAAGGCATGTGACACCCCTCATCTTTTGTTTACACTGTCTAGTACAGAACTCAACCTGTGTCATGTCACAGGATGGCCATCACACTGCTGCACAGCTCCAGCATATAATGGTTCAGTTTGGGTAGCAGAAGCAGTCATGATTTAGTATGTAATAGTTTTTGTTTAGGTATTTTCCTGTTTCAGCCTTAGCCATGAAGCAAATTGCTGCTTTTCTGATAGTTATAAACACTATTCTTTGATACAGATTGTAATTTTATTTTCTGCTCCTTTGAGAGAAGTTGGTTTTCTTAAATGATCCATTTCAGGTGTTCTTGATAGCTGTTCTACAGTGATCCACGCTGATCGTATTGCCATCAGTTGCTTCAGGCCCAGTGATATTTACCCACTCTCCCTTTATCTGCTAACTGGAAAAATCCTTAGAAATTTCTTGAGGTACTAATATCCTAATTCATTGTAACAGGTAAGAAGTCATATTAATTCATACTTCTAGTTCATGTACACAACTTTAACTAGACAAGAAAGGATGAACTCGTGCTGTAGTTGTTAATAGTGTTTAGAGAAGTGGGATAAGGGGCTGACCTGGAGTATTTTGTTTGGGATTTATTTTCGTTGCTTGAAAGTACATTCCTAAAGTTTTTTTTGTTGGCTTTTTTTTGTGTTTGGTTGGGCTTTGGGGGGATTTTTCAGATTACTTGTCAGAGTTTGATTATAAACTGTGTCTGCTTAGGTTTATGGTGGTTAAATACCTGCTTTTATCTCCACAGAGGTTTGGGAATAGTCTTTGGTACGAATGAATTGTGAGTAGCCTTCCAAATTGTAGTTGCGTTGTTCAGCCATGTGTGATTTTAAGATTATCTGGTGAAAAAGCAACTGTAATGCATATGAAATCTTGTTACCCAGCTTCCACAAAAAACCTCTTGGGTTCACAGTACTTTACACCTGTCATTTTGGCCACAGGTTAAATGTAGACATGCAGGTAGTGTATTACTACTAAAAAAAAAAATGTAAGTGTGAAAAGGCTGAACACTGTGTATTTTTATGTTTGAATTTAAGATAAACAAACAAACAAAAACCACAAAAAACCCAAACAAAACAAAAAAAGGCAAACACCCAACCCCCCCCCCCAACCCTAGCAGTTTGCGGTTTTAGTTGTGTTCCTATTAAATGTTTGAGAACTTTCTCTCTACAGCATGGTAATATCATCTCATTGAAAAAGTAGCCATGTGTTACAAATTTGTCATATAGCACATTGAAAGTTGCCCATGAGAGTCATAGTATGGTAATTTATACTGCTACTGATATCTCTCCATACACTGGAAAAGATGAACTAGACTTAGGATGAAAAAAGGTGTTGTCTTACTCTTTCAGATACGTAATTGACTTCATATTATTAAACTGAAAGTCCTGTGGAATGCTAGAGTTTATCTTGAATAACAGTTCCTTGGTGGTCATCTCAGCTTTTAGATGGTAAAACAATATACTCACTTTTTCTAACACTATGATATTCTGTAGTACAGTGCAAGATCTGTATTAAAATCAAATTCCTTAGAGGGCTTCCCCGTCATCTGTCTTTTCACACCCTCCCACCACAATGTTTTTTGTGACCTGCTTACAGACTTCACTGACATAAAATCCAGAAGGAAAAAGGCTTGTGTCAATTCTGAGCATTTCTTACCTTATATAGGTTAAAGTAGTTTATAAACTACCAAATGTTAGTTCTTCTTATTACACTATAGAACATGGAAAGAAGGAAGTCTTCATGGTTTTTAGAATGACATTGCTTAGGAAGCTTGTTAGCTATGTGGCCTCCTCTCTTTTTATTACAAGATGTTGTTAGGAAATCCTTTTTAAGGTTACGTCACAGAGTTTATTTTTTACATTGCCTTTCTTAATTTCATCATTTAATAGCAACGTGACTGATCTAGAAGATTACGGCCACAGAAACTGTTTTGTTGTAAGGAGAAGAAATAGGTACACCACTGCAGACTGAAGGGTTATTCCAACAAATTCAGCAGAGAATTCACTCCTGATGCAAATAAAACTGCCCATAAGGCAGCACCACCTGGTTTGTTTGCATGAGGACCCAGCTAGGTCCAAACGACCTGAGGGCTCTGAGCTACACTGGTAGGGTGTTACCCCCTTAGTTGCAGTTGAAATATATGCCTGCTGTGCTGCCTGTCACTTCAACTGACTCACTGATTGTTTGATCTCCAGACTTGAATTTGGATGCATAATGTGGAAATTAGGTGACATATCTCTGACTTTTTACAAAGGTTATTTTTCACTGAGAAAGAGTAAGTGTGGCTGTGAGGTTCCCTCAAGCTGAGCTACTGTGGCACTGAGATACTCCTGTTCTGGGAATACCTTTCTTTCCTGCTTGACCTGTGGCTATAAATAATATTAATGTATTAGTCAGAAGAGCTTCTCTGTGAGGATTCAGAATCTGAAGTAGAAAAGGTTTGCTATAGTCACTCCACAGCTTGTATACCCTCATTTTGCTCAGGGAAGATGATGTTGAGGGTTCATCATTACTTCATTGCTGTATCCTGAGTAAATATGACGATGCTGACAAACCCTTAGAAAATAAAACGTATTTTTAAAAAAATACTCTGATTTTCTGAGTTATGTAAGTTTTGGAAGATGGGGGAGGCATGAGAAGTGTGTTAAAACATCTACCCTAAACTGGGTAAATCTCCTTTTGCAAATATATGTCTTGTTTTCCGTGATGAAAGTGACCACTTAGATTTTAAAACATAATTTCTTGTGTCAAACATTTTGAGGAAGTCTTATCTCTAAAACTGGAACTGTCCTTTAGTCAGATTTAGCCAGGTAAAATCTAAGAGTAGAATAATGGCATAAGATATTTTGTTCCAAGTCCAAAATAGTCCTTGTTCTTGACAGTTCAGCTGCAGTCAGAAACGCCACTGTCACTAAAGGGAAAAGCCTAGTAAAGAAATGCCGGATGTTGCAACTTGTTGAAGCGTTTGTTAAATGCTATTCAAAATGGAGAAAGATTAAATAAATTGGTGCTTCAAAGCATTTTCTTTGAGTCTGTTTTTCCACAGCCATAGTATCAGTTGTTTCTTTCAGTTCAGGGAAACAGTGATAGTTCAGCTACATATAGGGGTTTTATACAAAGGCAGGTGGTCCTGTACTTTCACAGCTGAGTGAAGGAAGGCTATTACTGATTAAAGAGAAAATTAGTTACCAGTACCTAAGAGATGAGCCTGTCCTTGCAGCCTAATGGTCTGTCTGAAAAAAGGTCACATCATCAGCTACCTTAAGGTTGGATAAGTGCCCACATAACCTAAGGGGTAACTGTTCTGCAAAGGGGGTATCTAAGCCTATTTTCAGCTCTGAAGTCACCATGCTTTTTTATTTATTAATACCACTATTAAGCATGCAAGGAAGATCTACATTTTTCCCCTCCTCTGAAATTGCTGCTGACTTCTATCTGAGATTTTAAATGAGGTCTGTGTAGACCTGTAGTGTTCTAAAAGGGAAAGCGATATAACTTCAGAATTGCAATTCTAAGATAGATTGAAGGACTGTGGAAACCTGTATCCCCTCTGACACAGGCCAACACTAAGACACCCAGGGAAGTGGACAGCACAGTCTGATGTTATTATGCAGAATGTTTTTGCATCATAAGCCAGGAACATGGCAGCTTTACACTTAATACTTCTTTATAGACTTGTCATTCCCGACCATGTCTAATCTCTCTTTGAACACTTGTAAGCTTTAACATCCATATTGTGTTAAAGGAGTTCTTCAGCTTACATGCACCTTGTTTAAACATTTCTTTGGAAACTTCCACTTGGTGGTTTAATTAGATACCCGTAAGTTCTTGTACCGAACACAGACGCAAAAAATAGATCCATATTCCTCTTCTCCATGACAATCATAATTGTGTAATCTCTATCACATATACTGTAACTCATTTCTTTTCCAGGTTGAGGCTTTCTCTGTGTATTTAGTAGTATATACTGTGGAAGTCGTTTCTTAACTGTTAGTGCTCCCTGCCAGCCTTCTCTGTTTTCATTAAGGTTTACTTAATTATTTTTGTGAGAGGGAAATTAGAACCATGCATTCAAGATACAGGTGTACTGTAGATTTGTATGTTAAGATAACGGTAATGGCTCCTTTGTCTTACATTGTTTTCCTAATCACATTCATATTGATTTCACAGATGTTTCACAGTATGAAGCTGATACTTTCCTAGAACTGTTATAATCCAAGTTTTTTGCCTTTTTTTTTTTTAAATATAATATACTGCTTGGCTTCTCCATAAGCTTCCAGTGGCTCATGTAGTTGCATGTGCTCATTAATTCAGTTTTTTTGAAATACTTTCTAAAAATTTGACCAGGTTTTTACAGGCCTGTGGTTCCCTAAATAGTCCATGAAACATTGTTTTTTTTTAATTCCTTTATCTACCTCTTAGTTACTTAATACGCATACATGTTTAAGCAGGAGCAATTCTCTTATTTCATTCTTGCATTCTTTCACTGTGCATGCCATCCTAGAATAATAGAATAGAGTTGGAAGGGACCCTTAAAGGTCATCTAGTCTAACTCCCCTGTAATATGACCAGGGACATTCTCAACTAGACCAAGTTGCTCACAGCCCCATCCAACCTGACCTTGAATGTTTCCAGGCATGGGGCACCTACCCAGGCAACCTGTTGCAGTGTTTCACCACCTTCACCATAGAAAATGTCTTCCTTACATCTAGTCCAAAACTACCCTCTTTCAGTTTAAAACTCCAACCTCTTGTCTTCTCACTAGAGATGCTGCTAAAAAGTTTGTTCCCATCTTTCTCAGAGGCCCCCTTTAAGTACTGAAAGGCCTTGATTAGAGTTCCTCAGAGCTTTTTTTTCTCTAGCATGAACAACCCCAATTCTCTCAGCCTTTCCTCATAGGAGAGATAATACTTCATAGAGGAGGTGATACAGTAATTTTTGTGGTCCTTTTCTAGACTCGCTCCAACAGGTCCATGTCCTTCCTGTGCTGAGGACCCCAGAGCTGGATGCAGTGCTCCAGATGGGGTATCACCAGAGTGGAGTAGAGGGCACAATCACCTCCCTCACCCGGTTGGCCACGCTGCTTTTGGTGCAGCCCAGGATATAATTTGCTTTCTGGGCTGTGAGCTCACTTTGCTGGCTGATGTCCAGCTTTTTATCCACCAGTATCCCCAAGTCCTTCCTGGCAGATCTGCTCTCAATCCCTTCGTGCCCTAGTCTATAGTGATACTGGGGTTTTCCCCAGCCGAGGTGCAGGCCCTTGCACTTGGCCTTTTGAACTTCATAAGAGTCAGATGGGAATGCTTCCCAAGCTTGTCTGGATGACATCCTGTCCTTCAGGTGTGTCAACTGCACCACTCAGCTTGGCTTTGTCTGCAGTTTGCTAAAGGTGCACTTGATCCCACTGTCTATGTCATTGATGAAGATATTAAGCAGGACTGGTCCTGTCCCTGAAGGACACCACTCACCACCAATCTCCATCTGGACATTAAACTGTTGACCACTACTGTCTGGAGGCAATCATGCAGCCAATTCTTCATCCACCAAATAGTCTATTGAGCAAATCAATATCTCTCCAATTTAGAGGAAGTGATGTTGTGGTGGACCATGTCAAAGAAGTTCAGGTAAATGACATTGCAACCTTTTCCCTTGTCCACTGATGTAGTAGCTCCATCATAGAAGGCCACTATATTGGTCAGGTAAGTCTTGCCCTTAGTGAAACTGTGCTGGTTTTCTCAAATCACCTCTCTGTCCTCCCTGTGCCTTAGCAGAGCTTCTAGGAGGATCTGTTCTATGATTTTCCCAGGCACAGAAGTGAGACTGATAGGTCAGTAGTTCCTAGGCATGGAAGATGGGCAGGGGGCTAAACATGAATGTCTTGAGGAGAGCCTGAGAGAATGGAGCTTTTGCAGAAGGCTTTAATGACAGTCGTATATCATCAGGATATCATTGAGAAGAGTTTTCACAGTGTTGCCTGCCAGAAGGACAGGAGGGAGGCAAAGGTTGAAACAGGAGAGGTATAGACCTCATACAGAAAAAACTTTTTTAGCACATGAGCCTCAAGCTGTGGAAGAAGTTGCTCAGAGAGGTGCTGCGGTTTCCAGCCTTGGAAATTTTCAAGACATGAAAGGTGGCAAGTTTAAACCCTGGGCAATCTGTTCTGAAGCTTACCTTGCTCTGAACAAGAGGTGGGATGAGGTGAACTTCTGATATCACTTCCAAACTAAACTTTCTGAGTTTGTTTACACACTCATCCAAGGACAACTCCATTCATCCTTGCCAACTGTTTGCCTGGACTGATTTATTTCAGAAAAAAATGACAAGTTTGTGTCTGTGAGTGTATATATATATAAATGCATACACATTCATCTATGTATATGAAGAATTTGAGATGTATTAATCAAAGTTTTTTAGAGTTTAGGAGTGAAAGTGGTGTTGATGATGTGAAGTAGAGCAGTCAATTGTGGGTCTTGTGGTCTGTCGCTAAAGAATGGTTACTGAGTGACTATTCTATGACCAAAGGTGTCTTTGTTCCATATTCTTGCATGGAGTACTCAAAAGCAGGTTGGATCTTCTCAAAAAGGAGCACAGGGCAGGAAGCTAGGGACTAACATAGTATCAAGCAGTGGGCAAATGTACCAGGAGTTTGGACTTTGAACATTCATAGCTGTTGTTTGGTACCTGCACAGTTATTGGTTCTATCATTAGTCTTTGTGAAAGCACTCTGTTCCTCATTAGATCATCATCCATCATCTTTTAATACTCTTAAAATACTTTCTGTATTCCCTATTTACATCCATTATGTTTTTTTTTAATTAGCTGAAGCTAAAACGAGTTTAAATTTCAGATGACTTTGTATTCACCTTGTGGCAATCTGAACCCAATTCACTATTAGGAAGGCTGGCATGGGAAGACAAATAGTCCCTGAAGCAGAATTAGATCTGATACTTTTCTGTGTTTCCTTTAGAAGAAAGTGTTGCCCAAAGTTACTAATGTGATGGAATTTGTTAAGATTTACTAGGTAAACTCAATTCAGGTAGATAGAATTCCTAATATGCCTGCTATGAAATCAGGTAAGCATAATACAAGTGTTGGTGTGTATGGACAGCATTTTTTTGTTCAGTTTCCCTTAAGGTTGTTGAGTACTTTTTTCCCCTAATGTATCTGTTTCATTTAGGCTGAGCTTCTTATGTTTCTCGCAAGTGAGCAGCATTGAATAAATCCATCAGTGTAACGTCTTAGTAAAAAATACTGATAGAACACGGCACAGAAAATTAATTAAGTGTATTACAATTATAACTTGGACTTAATGCAAACTCCTACTTCATGAAACATTTCAGTGAAAAGTATGATTTAAATTGTGGGTACTTTCACATTGACAGATAAAATAAAACCTTCCATTGTTAAACTAGACCAAAGATTAGTAACCAAACCTAGCTGCAGTTTTCACAAATGTATGACAGTGAACGAGCTTCAGCATAATCTTGTTTCAGGACACCATTTGGCCCTAACGTGTATGTGCTCTTTCTCTTTTTTGTATATAACTGATGCTATGTGTCCATGGTGCAAGGAATAGCTATACGTACTAGCTCACTTTGTGGGCAGAAAGGAGCATGTTTCCAGCCTCTGTCCATGTGTATCACTCCTGTTATGCATGCTCCTTTTATCTGGGGGAAAAGAGTGTAAAACCTGAGATTATAATAACAATGTATGAGGTGATTCTTAGTTTTCTGAAAGCTAAAACAAGACTCAGTCTCAAATTAGGATGGTACTTTTCAGCACTTTTCCCATGGTCACCATCTAGTATAGTCCCTTGTAGGTAACAAAAGATCCTTTCATTTTTTCTGCAAGATAGTAATTTGCTTTAGACTTTCTTCTAGAGAAGTGGTGAAAATAATAAGGCCTTAAATAATTTATCATAACTGACCCAAAATTGTTCATTAAAAGGGGGTGGCAGGAGGTTATGAAGCAGATATCCAAGTGAGGAGACAGGGAGACACATGCTCTTTTGTCACCCTTATCCATAGCAAAAGATTTGTCTCAGTGACCTGAGGCTCCAGTTCCTTGGCTCTTTGAGAGGCTAGTCAAGACTTCATCACATGCTGTGCCACAAGGAGGCAATGTTAAGGCAAGACGGTACAGAAATATTACCTTACCCCTACTGAGAATTTTACTGGAGTCTTTTCCTAAGTGGTACCTAAGGGAAAACCTTTTCTGTACCTTCTGGAGGAATAGAGGGAGCAAGGAAAAACTCCAGTTGATACAGAAGGTGTTGGACTAGAAGCGGGAAGTCTGTAGTTATTTTTATAGGGAGGTTAAGGGGTCTACATACTATAAATTGTGAAGGTTTGACAGGAGATCTCAAAACTGGTATAATTAGGGACAGTTTAGCTATCTGTAAAATTTGTTTACAGTTGCCATCTGAACCATCTGTTGTCTTTCCTTGCACTGTACTCAGTTGGGGTAGATGATATTCTTTAATAGATGAAAGGTTTTTTAAAGTATGGTTTATGTCTCTGCATATGCATTTATAGAGTACGTCTTCTAACAAGGCCTAGATCTGATTGGTGCTATTTGGGGATGCCACTATAGTAACAATGATATATTATGTGCTGTTAATGCTGTGTTTGCAAAGCATTTCCTGTTAAAGTCATTATGCAGATGAAAGTTGCCTCCTTCCTCCATCTGGTTGTTTGCATACAGGTTGTGGCATGCTCTTCAGTGAAATAGTTTTTGGTGTTATATTTCTGAAAGGTTTATCTCTAATGTTGGCAGGGGTAGGGGAGGACTTCTGTCATATGGAGTCCCATGACAGGAACTGCCACCAGTGCATGGACTTCTTGGATGCACAACTCTGTGCTCTAACATTTGAGCTGATGGGGAGTTGACTGCATCAATGTTATGTTTTACGCTAACTTGCTGGCTAGGGCATGGAGACTATTGCTTAATGTCAGAAATCACAGCTGCTTTCTGGGGGTCAAGTAGTATTAGGAGTCTAGAATAGGTGTTCAGTTCCAGACACGATACTGCAGTGTTCTTCAGGGTAATGGACAGCAAAACATGCAAGATGTGACTGGATCTGGTTTCTGAGCTGCCCGCTCATGCATAGATTTGTTCCTTCCGGTCATGTTTGGGAGACCAGAGACAGCTTTTTCCCTATATCTTTGTGACAATGTCACCATGCAGGCCTGCCCTCTGACACCTGTCACAGGAACTATAGGATGACCAAAAGGGGTGGAAATCAGCTGCCATTTGTGAGAATGAAAGGTAAATTCCACTCTGTGCAGGCATTAACATCAGTTGGAAAAGTAAAGTCTTCATTAGGATTCCACAGAATTAAGATTACCTGAGATTTAAGCACTGTTACAGATATCTTTATTTCACTGCAGTTTTTATCAGGATTTGTCAATCTCTTATGTACCCATGATGAATCTACTTGAGGGCCCATTCTGAGTATGTCCCTAAGAGTTCATATCATAGTTATTTCACAACATAGGATTCACTTAAGAGTAATTGCACCTTTTAATTTCATTTTTACAAAGTATTTGGAGTTTAATTTAACATCTGTGAAGGAACGTGTTTAGCCTGGATATGTTGCTCACAGTTTTCCTTTAACAGAAAGAACATGACTGTGGATCATATAATGGTGAATCAGAGGTTAGGTGGTCCCCTCTGAGCAAAACAGCAATCAAAACATTTCTGCCAGCATTAACAACTATTTGCTGTAGTGTTTAGTCTTGTAGAAGCTAACCCAATAGGTTTTGTTGTTCAGCCTATATTACTTCCCGTGTTTGATGCAGACAACTCCCAGCCGTGGTGATCAGCACTTCAAAGATACAATAAACCTTTCTACTTTTTCAGGTAGACTTGTATTACCTTCCTCTAGGATCACAGCATGTGGTTTTCCTTAGAAACAGGGCTTTTAGTTCAGTGCAAGCTTAATCTGATTGTGGGGCCAAATCACAGCTAGTTTCAAAAGCTGGTGTGTACTATGGACTCAGTATTGAAATGCATTTCTTTCCTCATAGAGGGCTTAGGCCTTTTTGCCCCTGCTTGTGGTCTGAGTAGATAATGATCACCTGTTAAACATCTTGTATTTATAAGAACTCCACAGATTTAATTTAATCTATGAACTCTAATGGCATGTGAAAGGAAGGGATCAAGTCCAGCATCTGGGATAAGTCTTCACATGTTAACAGAGTAAACAGATGCATAAATACCATTGAGTTTGATGACACCACTCCTTAATATAAACTACTGGAGGAAGTTTTATATAGTTATGTATGTGTATACATGCATGCATATATAAATATAGTTGTATACATGTATTTTAATATACATACAGTTATTTATTCACATATATACCTATATAATTATATGTAGTATGTATGTTTTTTTCCTATAGAGACTGATGCTGTGAAGCTAGTATTCACACTTGGCAAAAAACTCAAAGAATGGGTACTGTTATCCCTTCAGTGATGTTCTGCTTTACTATTTCTAGTTGTTTATTCCAAAATACTAATTGTTGTTAGGGATTAAAGGAAGGAAGACAGCCAAATTTTCTTTAAAGTAGACTTTTGACAACTAACTGTACAGGACTGCAAATTCTTGATAATTTTTTTATCTCTAAGGAGCAAACTAGGGAAAACATATCAGGCAGATATTAAAAAGTACTTGTTATTGTAACTGGCTGACAGCACCAGACAGATAGCAGCATTTCATAATTCACATCCTATTCCTTTATCCTTAGATGATGGTGATGGTGAAGAATTAATGGTTTTCCATTTTAAAAGTCAATATAAGGGTTAACACTACTAAAAATAAATTTTAAATTGGAGAATTGTGTATATCTCTCTCTATACAACATGCGTTTTAGCCTCATGGGTGGAAAACCTGTAGCTCTGACGTGTGAAACCTCTGAATAACTTTTTGGCTATATGAAAACAAAACAAAACAAAAAAGATAAATAGTAATCCTTTTGGTGTGTTTATTTGAGTTAATATTTAATTTGCATTATGAGTGTCTAAATTATACTGCTTGCAATAAGTCATTATGGAAAAAGTAGTTGGGTTTATATTTTCATTATGTTCTGTATGTTCATGCTGACACTACTAAAAGAAAAAAGTGTAGTAGAACTTTTGCCATAATTTGGTATAAAATTTTTATGTTGGTATTTTTTTCCCTCAAACATCATAAATTCGTGTTATTTTATGAGTACTTCAGAAGTAAAATATTCTTAATGAAAGACGTAAGCGTCTTAAACATCTAAGTTTTCTTCCTATTGTTATGAGAATAGACAAATATTAATCACTACTGATTTTTTTGTTTAAGAGGTCAGAGAATCCTTAAGAGGGGAGTGCTTGTTATGGCAAAAAGACATTTTAAACTACTTAGTGTTGCCCCTCTAATCCCATTGAGCAAGTCACTTCAGTGGTAGTTGCAAGTACACAGTTTCTGAGTAGCTTTATGGTTTAAGTTGGTTGGATTGTTACAATAATTTTCAGTATGAAGAAGCAGTTTTTGTTGCTTAGCCTGTGGCTTAACTATAAAAAAGAAATTCAAATAAAATCTTTGTCTGTTCAATCATCATGCGGCAACAAAATAAAACCACTTTTCAAGGTAAAATATTTAAGGTGGGAAGTATTTGGTGTTTCTTTCTCATGTGGATAGTCCCTTCTTCCACAGCTAGTCATTATCAGTTCAAGAGATGTGTTTCTGCAAAGACTCGTTAATAACAAGTTTGGAATTGGTGCATATATTTCTCTGAAATTAAGGTTAAATGAAACACATTTGATGAGTTTTATCTCTACACCAGCACTTGCCAAGAAACTAGAAGCATACATGTGATATGATTAGGCCATCTACAGTAAGAAAATCTCCTGTTCTCTCTCACAAACAAACAAACAAAAAAAAAAAAAAAAGAAAAAGAAAAAATAAGCTCTTTTGTATCTGTCCTATGAAGCAGAAGAAATGCATTATTCCCACCATGTTTACCTCTAAAGGATGAAGAACTGAATTTGTTACCAGCATGTTGCTGTAGAATTTATACACCGTCATGGAAAGAAATCAATGTTTTCTATCTCGTGAAGTAAACATTATCAAATTCTTCAATCATTAAGTGGAAACAGCTTAGTGCTGTTTTAATAAATCTGCAATGTATGAGCACTAAAACTGATTGTAATCCAGTGTTAGTTCTAACTAACTAGGAAAAACATTATATAGGCCAAATAGAAGATGGCTGTGCCACTGGTGGTGGGGGGTTTGTTTTTGTTGTGGTTTTCTATTTGGGTTTTTTTTGTTCTTTGTGTTTAATTACCCAGGTAGGGCTTTCTTGAATAGAGCTATTTGGACTTGTAGAAATTTTCACCCTTGAACCTCTTAGAGAGTCTTAATCCAACTGTCTTTTCAGTGAGTGGTCAACACCGAATTTAGACCAGGTTGTTTAGGGCTTTTGTCGATGTGTGCCTTGAGAAACTCCAAGAACAGGGATTATGCAACCTCCCAAGGCAACGTTTTACAGTGCTTAATTCTCATGATTTTGAAAATTCTTTATGTCAAGTCAGATCCTGCCTCATTTAATTTTTTGACTGCTATCTTTCATCCTCCAGTCATGGATCTCAGTAAAGAACCTAGTTCAACCTTCTATATAACCTCCTCTTTTATAAAGGAAGGTTACTGTTAGGTCCTGCTCCCCAGACAGTTATTTCCCACCCTGTACCATTGCAGGTGCTTGTTCCTAGAAGCAGAACTTTGCATTTGTCCATTTTTTATGGCATGAGGGTCTGGGTGATGCATTGTTCCAGTCTGTCCGGGTAGCTCTGCATGGCACACCTGGCCTCAAGTTTGTCCATGCACCTCTCAAAGTTGCCTCCAGGCAGGATAAGAGGCAGCAGACACTAGTTGGAACAGAGGAAGTTCGGATTAAATACAAAGATTTATGTTTCTGTCTTGCAGTTCAAATATTGGAACGCATCCACAGAACCTATATCCCTGGAGATACCCAGAACTCCGCTAGATAGGGAGCAGTGGAGGCTGTTCTAACTAGGCTTGCTTTGAGTGAGGAGAGGACTAACTGACTTACCAGCGTTCCCTCCAATTTTGTTTTCTGTGTTTCTATGACTGTTCTTTGCCTATTTGATACTGTTCACAAACTTGATGAGTATGCTTTTTTTTTTTGTCTCCTCTATGTATTTAATAAAGATATAAAAGAGGATAGATCACAGAATAGACCCGAGAAGCTCCACTTCTAACAAGCTTTCAGGTTGAGTACAATAAAGTCCAGTTAGCTAGATAACATCCCAGCTTGGATACAAGGATGCTGTGGGACACTATGACAAAACCTTGCTAAAATCACGGTGAATGATAATCATGGCTCTCCTCATTCACAGGTCTAGTTATTTCGTTACAGGATGGTAATGTTGTTGACAACCATGATTACCCTTGGCTCTTTATTCTCGATAAACTGTTTCTAATTCTAGAAGTGCCTCGAAGTGGGCTTTCCTAACAGCACCCATGCATGTCCAGGCAGTGTTTCTGCATTCCTCCTTTCACAGCCTGTCCTTACATCTGTCCCATGTACCCATGCTTGCTACACTGGAGCTCGGTAGCGAGTTCCTCAAACTTTTGGTAAAATAAATAATCTTGGCTTATGGTCTGTTCAGTATTGAGGGGTTTTTTCTGATAGTTGCAACCTTCATCCTGTGAGAAAAACTGAGGATAAAATTCTAAAAATAAATCAGTTGATTTGCCTTAATTCTCCTCATTTGAATTAGTTTTACAAGAAAATTAGTATTAAGGACATATGTCTGGAATTTTCTGAGGACCTTGAACCAAGTTCCTGGTGATAACTGAAACACATCCATGCTTCATTTCTTTTGGTTAAGTTCGTGGAAGTAACATTCATGTATTGAAAAATTGAAGACTTTCAACAATACTCTCCAAACTTAAGAAAAATGAGAAAAATATGGCCTGTCTGGAAGAAATTAGAAGAGACGTAGCCTTTGTGTGTCTGTGTAGCATTCGATACTGTCTGTCATGAATTCAGAGCAGCTGAAATAAAAACTGAATCTTGTAGGGAAAAAAAAGCTAAACAGTGTTTAGAAGATAAACCAGCAATGTAGAGATAGACAGCAAAGCATGTGGGTCCAGGAGCTTGATGATGGGAACAGTCCCACTCTCTGTCTTCATTATTGATTTGGAAAGAATGCAAACATATGTTAACTTTAATTTTGTGTTTTGTTTTGCATAAATGGAACCTTATAAACTGAAGAATCTTGTAATTTATCAGTCAGGACAGAGGACAACATGATTTGGTACGATTATTTTTTTATTAGGGAAAAAAAAAGGAAAATGGTATTTGACTTGGAAATGACAAGCTAATGTAATTAAGGGGAAATGAGCCAAATTTATTTATTTAAAGACAGAGACGCTCATGTAAGAAATAGTGGTACTAGAAGAGACCCTTGGGATTCTTCCTCCCTGGTGGCAGGATGGGAGTGCAGACGGCTGCGTTCCAGAGGCATCTGCTGATGGATGAGGGGAGAAGGAACTGCCCTTTCCTGCAAAGATGTATTGCTGTTTATCAGAGGAGGAAAACAGGTCAAAATGGGATTTAAGGAAGACGACTAGAATCTGTGACAATACTGAGCAAACGAAGACTTTCTCTCTTTAGTGATTTGTCAGTAATCAGTTCCTCTGCACTTAAACAAATCACAGTTTGAGGGCTGTGTTAAAACTTGACAGGGAAAAAAAGAAAACCGGCATATGGCTTAATCTCTCACTAGTGTAAGGATGTTCTGGAAAGTTAGGAGTATGGTTACAGTATTATGGAGTCTTAGGCAGAACAGAGACTACAAGCAGCCATTGAATTTGGACATTTGGCAGTGTGAAAATGGCATCTGAACACATTTAAAAACATGAACAGTTATCAGCCAAACAGAAAGATCAGTCACACAGCAGTTTGTCAGCATGAAGCACAGTAACAGCATAACTGGAGCTGTTTCACAGCAGCTCAGAATGCCAAGTGTGTTTCTTGTACTGATACTGTTTCAGGCATCAAGTACTTGCCTGCCAACAGTATGGTGAATAAATCTGGGGGATAGTCAAGAAACCAGCATTTGTATTATGTCTGCTGTCTAGGAAGGGCTGTATTTCAGCAACAGGTATCTTTGTGCCTAACAGTATGACTTTCTTCCTTATTACTTTCTTTCCAAGTGGAACAGTGGTTTGGGTTTTATCCTTAAAATAATAAACAAAAAGAAAAACAAACACAAATAACCCAGCAGAACAATTTCAGAGCTTAAAATCTATGATTTACTTTCCTCACCTGTATTTTCATCTATTTCTTTTTAAATTTCTGTTCGAACAGTCTCAAAAAAATGAGAATAAGTAAGTAATGACCTCTGCTGTATTTGGGATTATGCTTGCCATTTGCTTGATATTTGCTTGTATATCTTGCTGGTTTTACTCTCTACAACATCTTGAACTTTGCTTCTATAATATATATTGAAAGAGTGCTTCTTAGCATTTAGTAACTAATGTTAGCTTAATATTTTATAAATATGAATTTACTAAATGTTGAATTAATGATAATAAATGCAAATTCAGAAAATGAAGATCTAATGCCACTGTTGATACCAAATTGGTTTTATTATTTTCAATAAATCCTACAGGAAAGTTCCACAGGCATTGCATGCTGTGTTCCTCTTACAGTTTCTTCTGAAGATTTTTTTTTTTAAAGAAACTGTGATTTCACAGTAAACTGCACAGCCTTTTACATAGTATATGTAACATAGCATTTCTATGAGTTGCTTTCTGTATGTATTGCTCCAGAATAATAGCCTTGCACATAAGCAATTACTTTAATTCACAATATATACAGTTACAGATTCAGGAGTATACGTATGTCTAGGAAAACACATTCAGATTACAGATTTAATAATAAATTTCTGATGTGATTTCATTTGCACTGCATATAACCTTTGCATTGCTTAAAATCATGTAGCTGCTGTTTGAGGAACTGTTGCTTGGCATCTTAAAACAATTTGCTGTGATTTTATCTAAGTGGGAGTAATACATGAACAAGTTGGAAAATGTACTTTAAAAAACTAGCACCATAGTAACTAAGTGAAGGAAATTGATCAGCTGGAATGCCATTAGGCAAATAATTATTGAAAATGCAAGCTTCACATGCATTTATTAATGGATATAATCCTCTTTATTTTAAATATAATCCAGATAATCTTGGGATTTCTCTTATTTGTTTTTACAGTTTTGACGTTAGGTTTAAAAAATTCCTTTTCATCAGTGAGCTTAGGAATTTACCTGATATGTGGTAGTTTTCAGTTTCTTATTTTGCCTTTTTCTGTAATCTCTTTAGTTGTCTCTCAAAATGCCTCAAGCCCGTACTGCTCAGTCACTATGAAAATGTTAAAGTATCAGTAAGATTTTTACCTTTTGCAATGAAAAATTTCAGGCAGATCAGAGAATGTCAGGGACCCAGTGTTCTCTCTAGTATTGTTACAGGTGGATTTTTATATCTCGGTGTTTTCCCTGGAGTTATTAAGAGTCTTCTCTCCACTTTTTTCTCCATGGTTGGACTTCAGGTCACACCAACTTGATATAACATGGAAGAAATAATGACAATTTAAGCACTGACCCAAGTTAGAATCACTTCTCCAAATTCTTTCTATGCATTGTGATTTACTTGAGGTTAAAATAGAATAAAAATCTCCCTGAAACAACATCTCAGCCTTGGCCATATTGATCACCATCATTGGTCTACTCTGGCCTCCAATCGGGAGACATGGAGACACACTATCTATAATGCTGCTGCTTCTTTTGAGAACACACACAGAATCATTTCTGAGGAGAAAAGACAACGCAGAAAGAACCAAGTCTTTCCAGTACCATCAAAGGGGACTTTCCGCTGAGCCTTTTGCAACAGGACTTGTCTGTCTCGCATTGGCCTTTTTAGCCACCAACATACTTGTAGCAAGCGTGGGTAGAGTCCTTCTCTAATCTTCATTTGTGAAGCCTAGCCATGATGATGAAAATAGAAATGTACTAATTATACAATAAAAAGTCTTGAAAATAGAGCTTGAATTTAGTTGTTCACATATGTGTAGTTAATGTCCACATACTTCACTAGAGTAGATTAAATACAGAAGATCAAGTGCAACCATATCAAAAAGATCACCATCAGTGAGGCTTACGTATTCAGAAATGTGTGCCAGCTCTGTACTGAGGGTTCCAGGATTATCAAAGTTAACTCGGCTGCAGTAAAAGAGGTTGCACTCATGTTTCAAGATGTTATGTAATAATCTTGATCTCTCTTCTCTCACTGTGAATTGATGTTGGTGAACATCAACTTGATAGAGGTGTCATCAGTGCCAGCAATCCACAAAAACAGCTCAGTAATTTGCCTGGAAACATATGCTTGAGTTTCACAAAGTACATGGTTATGACTTAAATAAAAAGTAGTTACAAGAGGGTTGAAAAAATAGCTAAAATATTGTGATTGTTAGTAGTCATTTATGATGGTCAGTAGACATTTATTTCACCTACCTTTTTCTAAATCATATTCACTAAATCATGTTGCTAATGATCTCTTTTTACCACATGCAGTCACTATTCGTAAGAAACTCAAAGTTTTTAATGTCTCAAGCTATTTCTTACTAGATTCAGATGGATTTAGTTACTGGTTCTTGGCCATAAGACTTGCTGCAAGTCATACAAAATTTCTAAAGGGAAAGTACTTAGGGGCTAAATTCCCCAGCTGGCTTATTACTTTAGAGTTTTTTGCTCTTTTGCTTTCCCATATTTGTCCCTTTCCCCTCGTTTTTTCACAGTAGTACTTTTTTCCTGAAGGTTTCATAATCTTTATCTTTTCTAAATAATTTTTTTATTAAGATTAGACAATTGTTGCTTTGGTAGCAAACAGCAAATATTCATTAGTCACTGTCTGGAGTATTGTTCTCTCTATGTCCTTAGGCAACAAAGACTGGAAAATGGTGATAACTTAAGCAAAGAGTTCTTAATATATTTCTCATTTTAACTTAGTTTCTCACTTTATTGTTTTCTCCTCCTCCCAGCTTGTGCTCCCATCTCTTCAGATTTTATCACTTTTGCAGGGACCTGTTCAGATACAGCCTTTCTAAGAATGGTGCTGGGAATGCAACAGGTGAGTGTAGTTTTGCCTTTTGAGTCAGCTTCTGAGCCCAGAGTGATGGTAAGGGAGTGCCAGCAAAGAGAGAGGATATCCAAAGCCCCTCTTTCTCCTCATTTCCAGAGTCTACTTTTATTTGTTCCTTTGTGAGATTATAAGCTAGCTCTCCTTCGCCTTACATTGAAATAATAATAGGCTCTTTCTGAGCATTTGGAAACTGTGTTAGGTAACTGCTAAGTCCCATTTAGGATGTGGCTTCAGTCTTAAATCAGATGTTTTATCCATCTCAGTAAATTGATTTTTATTTTCAGCTCTTGGAATGAAACGAAAACAGCACAAAAATTCTTCAAGTTCGCAATCCATAGATTCTTTATGATTTTGCACATTGCAAAACAGTTTAAATACTACAGTGCTATTATCCTTAACCTCTCTGAAAATGATTCTTCCATCACTGAGTCATCTCATGAGTGTGATGCAATCAATGCTTTAAATGCCTTCTGAATTCCCCTGCACTACACCACACTTGGGACAAATTTTACTACTTTATCTGCTTGTAGGTAAAAACACATCATTTACAATGCCTGTCTTGAGCTGATCTAAGTCCTCTCTTGAGTTCATCTCCATTCTCCCATATCACTAGCTTCTGTGCTTTTTAGATTAACAGATTTCAAAAAACTCAAAAGCACTTTCTGAAAATTACCTTTTATCATCTTTTAGCTCATCTTTGTCTTTCCTCAGGCTCCTTTTGATAGGTGATTCATACTACTGTAGTACTTTCCTTAGGGGGTTGTAAGGGAGCATTGGTACTATGTTAAGTATCTTCTCTACCCTTTTTGTTAAGACAGTCTTTTCTTTCTTCTGTAGGTCCCTTATCTGAAGTAGAGTGAACTTGGTTTCTGTGTTTGGAGAGCAGATTGCCCACCAGTGTCTCTGTAAATGCTGCCCATGACCCATGAACTGGGTTTCTCTTGAATTGCTTCTGTCCAGCCTCCTCAAAAAAGCTCCCAAAGACACCATCTGCATCATGGTCCATCAGGGCTACTTTCCTATCGATCAGGTGTTTCACCTGAGATGTTGAACAGACATCTACTTGCTGGAGCTATCTTTGTTTTTCAATCTGGATGAGTAACAGGAGTTCTTTAAGATGGTTTCTGTATCATGGTGATTCACCTGAATGGCAAATTTCCAGATGTCCCCAAATTGCTCCTGGCTGCAAACTTCCATTTATCTTCTCAGAACACTCCCACTGATGTTTCCAGCAACTCTTCTCACTCTATGCTAGGACTCATGTTGCCTCCAGCAAGGACTTCTTGCCCCATTTCTACTTTCAGATTTTCATTTGCCTCTTCCTTCCCTTCCTCCTTTCTGCCACCCCCAGTGTGTTACTGAGTGAATATCTATCCTTGGTCTTACAAAAATCAGAGATCTGACTAATTTCTTGTTGATGCAAGAGGGACAAAACAAAAACATGTAAATATTTTTGCATAAAGTAATATATTCACATAAGATGTTTTAAATTACTGGAGAAAAATCCAGATTCCATCTTTGAAAAATAGGAAGATCATTTAACAATATGCCATGGTCAAATCAGAATTTCTGACAGTTTTGATTTCAATTTAAACAAGAAGTTTTCTGGGGAAATTGTATTAGGGGCTTGTTTTTAAGGACCAGTTATAAAAGACACAAAATAGTAAAATGCAAATAGAACCTGACTTCCCTAGTTGAAGGAAATCAGACCAAAACAAACTACATCCTCTGATCAGGAATCAGTCATACTTAAACGAGAGTCAGCTCACATCTTAAGGTTGCCTTGCTGCCCTTATCCATTACGTGAACATTGATATACAATCACCCATTTTTTGAGGGCTTTCTTCGCTTTGGCAAGGCTTGGGTGTGTCCACCTTCTTTGGGGCATCTTCAGATTTGCTCCCTAGCCATTTCCCATGATTTTCCCTGACCTCTGAGACCAGGATTTGTAAATAGGTTGTTAGCGAGAACATCGTATCAATGACTGGGCCAATGCCAACATGCATCCATCCTGTATTAGCGCTTTGTGTGGACAGTATAATGATTCTAGAAATGGTGAGCCCAACCTCATTGGACTGAATATCTTTAACCACTTGTGACTGCTGGAGCAAAGGTTCATCATCCTCAACCCAAATAAGTAAAGCGAATGCGCACTTTTACTCCCTTATTCCAAGAAATTCCCAGTTTGACTAAGGACAGTTCTGTGATTTCATTCTGCAACTGATTTGAAGCATCCTAAGCTATGAGTTACTATTGTGGTCGGTCTTTCAGGTATTTCCCAGAAAATGTTCCTGATCTTCCGCTACCATATTTTGTTTTCCATTGCTGTGGCTACATATCTGTGTTTGGTTGCAGTATAACAGTACATTATTCTGTTTTCTTCTGCACAGAATAGATGATTTGTGTTTTCAGAGATACTTTGTGTCAGAATGAGTTTTGTGTAAAGGAGGATACGTAGCTGCTGAACACTGAATAATTACAGCAGTGCTCTAACAGAACAGACTTTGACATATAGATGTGTAAATGACACAAGCTTTTCCAGTATACAAGACTTACATTACAAGCATTGATTCATTTACTTATCCCTATTTTCTCTTGCTCCATTTATTCTTTCCTAGCCCGGATGTTTTCCTAAACGACTGCTTCAGACTTCAGCATAAATTTCCAGCAATCATAAATCTTGTATGACCATTGTTTCATTATGATTGTCTTGATGTTTGTTTGAACTACAGAAACCTGAAAACACATCTATAATTTTGGTGTTTCTTATTGCAATTTTAATATTTTAGTAGTATGTTGGGGATTTTATATATTTATGTGAAATCTATTAGGATTTAGGTTTGCATTTTATACTATGTCACATGAAATGTGTCAAGTTAATTCACATATTTTCAGTTCAAATCTTGTCATCTATTCTGAGAGCTTGTTTAAAGGCTTTAGATTAGTCATGATTATTAAAGCTTGTGGTTTAGGTTGTGAAAAAACATTTTTTTTTAAATAATATGTATGTCTGATCATTCTAAATGAGATGTCCATATTAAAAAGGCAAAAGAGGGAGTGAGGAGGCATAGCAATGAAAGCCATGCACAAATCTTTCTTGGAAGCCTTCCTTACAGTACTTAGAAGAAAAGAGAAATATAAAAGAAGAATCAATAAGTAAAATCCTTGTAGTTACATATACATTGATAATGTGTTTGAAAAAGAATGCAAAGAAATAAAGATGAGGAATGATAGTGGATGGCAAATCAGATTTTTTAGAGGTACGAGATACAATAGTTTGCAAGACTCTTGTATGGTCAAGTGCAAAAAACTTAATTACTTGATAGCTAAACAGGATAACATGCAAGAAAGTATTCTTCAGAATTAGTCAGAAGATGGAAGGCACCCTCTGTACATGAAACTTAACACAGGAAAGCAAAAACTAGTTAAGATTTTCTGTATGGTTTGCTGTTTTCAAGAATTTTGCTATTCCCTTGGGTATCCAGACTAACTGTTTTCTAGTTCATCTGAGAAACATTTGCTGAAAGAATGTAAATAATTGTCTTTATCTAAATCAAATTTTTACTCTTCATTGAAGAAGTAAATTGCAAAATGTGAAAATAATGAAGAAGCAGATCACATAACATTTGTTGCTGTTAAAAAGAAATTTATGAAGTTTCTCATTAACTTAAAATTAATATTAAAATATGTAATTGGAATTATTTTTATGATTTGTCTAGTCACAATCCAGTTTATTACTCTTTTCAATGAAAATACCAAAGCAGGGAAAACAAAGCCAAAGTTCAATATATTAGAGTCAGGTACTGCTGAACAGAGATGACCAATATATGCGAAGGGAATTGCATTCCAGGAGTGCTGCATAGTTGCACAGCTCAATACTGGGAGTCTAGGTCCTCTAAAAATCAGATACTTTTTATTTTTCTAGTACATTGTTCCAGAAACTACCATATTGTTTAGTCTTGTGCTTATGTTCTTTTAGCTAGGGTTTTTTTCTTTTTAATTTCTTGTGGTTAATCTGAATTGTACCTGCTCTCAGGAAAGAATCTGCTTCTTATTAAGACAGCAAGGTTTGCCAAGACTTATATGCTGAATTGGATCTGCGTTTACACAATTCCTTGAGGAGACAGAAGAAGGTGGAAAGCTGAGTGCTTCAATCCAGCTTACACATTTTTTCCTCTCCCCTGTAATTATTACAGATTTTATGTGAAGAAGCACAAGATAGGCTTAGTAAGAAGTTCTGATTCAGAGTATTTAGAATTTTAAGAGTGTCACCATCTATTAACCTTGAATTTCGTTTAAAATTTTTAATTTAAAAATGTTGATAAATTTTATTTTTGAGACATCACATTAAATTTGATTTTTTTTTTCCTTGATAGACACTGGGCCATAAATAAAATTGGTGTTCTCAAAGCAGGGATTGTCCACAACATAACGTGCTAAACCTGCTAGATTCAGTGAGTCTGGTATGGGGTTTTACATCATACCATCCCTAATGCAGTAAAAAGGTTTCCAAGCCTACCCACAGCATCTGTCTCAATCTCATTTTACTCCTTTTCTCATGACAAACACTGACAGGGTAATCTTGGTCTGTAAGACTTCCAGGTTTCCCTTTCTCTCATATGCTGTGATTTACAAAGAAAATTTCCAGATTTCGTTTGGTCCTGTAGCTTTGAGACATGTCTCTAAGTGCTACCCGTTGGCTTAGTTGCTTCCTTAGCCCGCACTGCCTTGGCTTCAATTCCCACAAGTCTTAATGGCATACACATTATAGACATATGCCCATTCTCAATCCATTTGCAGCAGGAAAAATACCACTTGTCATCATTTAAAATGATACAAGTTTCTGGAGCCAGACATTCTGAAGTAAAGGTAGGCAAAGCTTAGAAATGACAAGAGCTTACATGGGATCAAGAACATAATAAACCAGTTCAGTGAAAATGCCCTCAGTATCAGATTGTGCAGACTTTGCCAATATTCAGTTCAGCCTGTGAATCACAGTGTTTGTTACACTAGAAGAACATTTATTTCTTTCTGAATTCCCCTGCCAGCACTTGCTTACTGAAGAGCAAGTGAAAACCTTTTGCTTTCCCTCATTCTGAGAATCCTTTCTTAGGGAAGGGGAAATGAACTTATCATAGGAAGTATCTCAAAATGTTTTATCAGTTGGAAGACTTGGGGAACAAATACTAAGTTAGGAATAACAAATTACCAGGACTAGATAGATAATGTTCATCCAAGATTAGCAAGAGCACTCAGAAAAAAAATAACCAATCTGAAGGCTATCGTGTTCCTTTAGCCCCCACAAACTGTCTCATAGGATGCCTGTTTTCCCAGTGGACTTCCAAGTAGGTCTAGGCAGCTCAGATCTGTATTACATTTCTGTCAGACTAATAGAAATGGCAATCAAGAGCAGAATTGATTATCTCACATGTTAATATAATGTGGTGTGAGGGAACAAACATGGAGATTTTTTTTAAGAAAGAAATGGATATGCCACACCAAAATCAGATAAAATTAGTGTTGTATATAAGTCAGAGTGGCATTTTTGACAACTTTGGTTTAGCTTAGCAAGTTCCTTACTATGTCAGTCAGTCCTGAATTGCTTCCTGAATCAGCCAGTAACATCTACTTGTTTCAGATCTAGCTCTCTTCATCAGAACTTCCTACTGAAAACTTCCAAAGAATAATCAGTCAGAGATCTTGATATTGAGGAAATAACAGAGTTCTTCAGGCCAAAAACCTTGATGACAACCATTTCATCATACAATTGATATTACCATTTGTGAGTAGCATAAGCTGTGAATTAATTTATGTCTTCTATAGTATTTTTTAAATACAAAAGAAAAAGAGTGGGTTTATGTTGTGCATCAAGAGAATCGGACAGTGCCTGTTCTGCTACAGTTGTTGTCAAAACTATGAGCCTTAGTTTCTGGTGGAGTAAAAGGATTTAGTCAATATGCAATATTTAGCAGTCTTATTAAAATCTACCCCACCAGTGAGACATAGGTTCTTGCCAGAGGATCTTTCCTCCAACTTAATAAAAAAGTTGGACCTTTTTTATTAAGTTTAATTATCCAGATTTACCAATTGCTGTCCTTTCTCCCGTGGAAGTGTTAGCCCTTATATCTGTCATCTTTTGCTTTGTGAGTCATAAATTATCTTAATAAGCCTTTCAGATCATGTCTATGGTACTCCATGACCAACTGCCATTTTCCATACTGTCCCAACAGTGCCAGCCTAATTCAAAACTTGATTTATTAGCAAATACAAGGACACAGCATGATCCAAAACAGTGTTTGAAAATTAAAACTGTAGAAGACTTAAGATTTTGGAAAAACATAATTACCTATATAAAATGTACATTCGTGCAATGAAAATACTACACCCCCTACCCCCCTGAAAAACAAACAAACAAACTCCCCCCCAAAAAACTCCACCAAGAAACCTAGTAAAAAATCTAAATACTCATTCATGCTGTTTGTGGTAGAGATAAATTTTAATGTCTTCACACTCCACAGCAGCAAAAAATTCATTAGTACACAGTTTCTCACAGTCATTGACTGTGTGGGAAGATACAGATGGTTTGGTTTTTTTTTCCTCATTGCAACAATATCGCTAACAGCAGGAGCTGAAACATACTGTGTCATGTCGACCTGAAGCAAATTAGGATTTAAGAATCTAATAAAGTTGGGAGTGCTCAGTGGTGCACTTTGCTGACAGAATGTCACTGTGCATGAATGGCGTGTGCTCAGAGTTGAGTCGCTCTGAAACTTAAAATACCCCTGTCTCCCGATAAAGCCAGAATGCCAGCAGCTACCCCACTCAGGGTTTCAGTGTAATACAATACACTCAGCCCAAATTTTCTGTGGTACTGGGTGGTCAAAGAGCTGTATGGCCAAACAACTGAACTGAAGAAAAAAAGCTGGTAACCCGACAGAAGCTTAAAATCCACCAAGTTCAGTGGTTGCCATGCTGTGACTTACTGTTGCGATCTATACCTCACAGACTTAAATAAAAACATGTTGATATATTCTGTACTATACTTAATAACAGTGTTTTTAAAAATCTTAAAAGTTCTTTTTTCATAAAGAGCTAAAGTATTAATTGTATCAATTTTATATATTCTTTCTATTACAATGGGAAGGAAAGCAAAAGTTTCATGGGCAGACTTTTCATTTTATTACCAAGAACTGCAAATGTTTGCATTTTTGCTTGCCATATAGCCAGAACTAAATAGCTCCCTGTGCAAGTTTCCTAAACCTGATGTGAATTCATGGTCACAGCAATGTATGTACACTAAAAGAAAAGTTTGGATATAGAGATGTTAATTGCATATAGTGTCCCTCTTGTTTTATCTATGATAGAAGAAAACTCATTTAAGCACGTGCTCTGTCAATGACAGACAGTTGATAGAATTCCAAATTCAGAATACTCTTTCATAAATACTGCAAATGCAAAACTGTGGTATCCTTCCAAAAACTGGCTATCCTTGCCTCACTTGTTTTGTGAAGCAGGACACAGCTCACTTGTTCCTGAGTGTAAACAGCCCATGTTAGAATCCTTTATATGGACATAGCTCTCTGTGCAATAGTAGTATCAGCTTGACCTCATTCCTGTTGCAAAGATGTTTTTTTTTAAACTGCTGAGTTTGAAAATATAAAGACTGTTGTATGTATTAGCTGATAGTTTTTCATCCACTTCAGTAAACTCTCTGTCCTTGAATTAGCTTAAAAATATGTGAATTATTTGAACATCAGTGTCATATATAAACAAAAAGGAATGGGTTTACTTTTTTTTTTTCTATAAAAGAGGTATGTTAAATATATGTTTGAAAATCTTCATTGTCTAGTTGAGTGGTGCAGAAAGACATCTTTTGATTTTGTACTTCTTTTGTTTAACCTTCAGTGTACATATTTGTGCTTTTTTAAAGCTAATTGATGGTAAAACTGGTGATGCTGTATTTTTCCCCTGTTTTTGTGACTAGACAGTTGGACCTCATTATCTCCTTGTGTATTGATATTTCCACAAAAATTTAACACTATCAATTGTTGGTTTCAATATGCATGGAGAGATTTTAGAAATAAAAAGTGTCTGTAACTTGTAAGGTTTTCTGTATCTGTGCCTAAGATCAATCGCTGTTTAAAGGAGAAGAAAACTCATCCCTGCTACTTTCACATCCTTTACTGAAATAGTAGCAGATCTTATAAATGTAAAGTGAATATTCTGTTTAAAGACTAAAAGCTAGTGTAGAAGGTCACAGGGAAATACAGAAATCCTAGTGATTAACTGAAAAAACCTTTATGCAGCACAAATTTTCAAGGCTGACTGCGCATTTCAGTGCTCCTCGAGGGTGTTATATGGCACTATTTTCTTGTATCTTAGGAGCTGCTGGTACAGCTTTGGCATCCTCTGCCTGTGTGGTTCAGAAAGCTGTCCCAGGACTGCAATGTTCCACAGCTAATTGCTGCTTCTGTCACTGGATCTTCCTGAGTTAAAATCTGGTAACTCCCTGCTCTGCATAAATGGATTGTTATCTTTTCCATGTCCTTTCATCTACACATTGTAGGACAACATTCTTAGAGTAGATAGTTATATAAGGGTTTTGTTTTCTTTTGGAGAAGGGAGAATGGCTGGTGGGGTTTTTTGTCACGTCTATGCCAACCTTTGGAATGGAAATTGAGGTATCAACAGATACTTCAAGGCCAGCTTACTCCTAATACACCTTAAACCAAGCCTTCATAGAAAGCAAGACTTTTTTAGTTTTTCTGCATTGTCTTTTGACTAGTCTCAGCTTCCAACACTGCCTAATGAATCTCAGAAATAACCATGCCTTTGTTTTTAAGCTGTATCCCTGCTGAGTGCTGAATGGTCTTACTCCTGAGACCCAATCAGAGTTTCAGCAGTAGTGAGCCTTAGAATTTCAGTTATGCAGTGTGGTTCAAAATGGGTCACTTGAAAATATTGATAATTATTGCTTAGTACTCCACCTTCATTTCAGCTCTAGGAAGTGTTTGAATTTTCATGGATTCTTAACTACTGGGATTTTATTACAAACATTACAGATGCCTAAAGATTTTTACATGGCTTCGGAAAACCTCTGAAAGTTTTGGAATAGAGGGAGAGATGTGATTTTCTGCAGCATTGGTGTTACATGTGGTGGGTGCGATGCCTTTTGTTTTAAAGAGCAATTTCATTTCTTTTTAAAAATTCATGAGTTGTTATCTCTACAAAATGGAATTTAGTGAAACAGATCTGGTTATTTCAGAAGCTCCATCAGTCTGTGTGTCTCTAAGGGCTGGGCACCCTGATGCAGTTGCAATCTGGGTGGACAGATGCATATTTCCTTCCAGAGGAATGTTAAGCAACTTGGACAGGCTCCCAGTTGAGTGCTCCTTTTCTCTGGGGTTCACATGGTATGAGATAGTCATGGGAGGTAATTTATCTGAATGTTGCCTTCTCCTGAGTTCAAATGGGGCTTTGGACTGTTTAGATTATGCTGAATCATCACAATGAACTGTGGTGTAGTTTTTCGATTTAACATTTTTATGTGTAGGAAACTGCCTGTCAATTAGTGCAGTTATACCTGAAGCTCATGGGCATTTGGCTACCCACCAAAAACAGGCAGTGGGTATGTTTTAAATGTGCAGGGCTCATAACTTCACCTCACAACAGGCCTTTTGAACAGTTTTTCCTTAAAAATGCTTTCTCCGAAATGTGTAGAAGTCAGGAAGAAGGTAGCTCTGCAGTATGTCGATAAACTCTCAAAGTTAGAGAAACATTTGGCTTATGAGTTTTACAATCCACTGAAGATAGTCTTGGAAAGACATATAAGGTTTAATGTGCTAATAACTATGTTCTTAACAATTACTTAACTGAACTGCAAATAAAAGATCGAAAATAGCTTGATTATTTCAGTTACCTATTTCCTGGGAGAGTGTTACCTCTTGATTGATATCCCATGGCACTTCACCAAACTTGTGCCCTCCTTCCAGGATCATGAAATAGTCACATAGTTTATTTGATCTCCAACTCTCAAAAGTCTTCTCCAGATAATGGAAATTGCATGTCGTGTTCCTGGTTCTCTCTCATTTACATTCTACTTTCTTCATGAAGCAGCCCCCTGAGAGTCCGATGCTGTGCCTTGTACAGTTGTAGATACCATTTATGAGAAAAAAGAACATTGGACAAAATGCAGTGTGAAACTCTTAACCCAGAAATTGCAATTAATAAAATGTGCAGCAATGAATTTCAATTTAAAAAGAAACTATTTGGTAGTTTAATTTTGCTATCACTCAAAATGGAACAAAACACATCATGTAAGTATCTGACTACAGTATAAAAATCAAAATGTCTGAAAAGAAAATCTAGTGCTGAACAGTCATGTTGATAACTAAAATTTTGACCGTTCAAAATGTTATCCATTTTTGACCCAGAAGGAAATCGGTTCCAAGCCTAGCAACATTCTCCAGAAATGTAAGCTTCTTATCTTGTTGTAGTGGATGGTGGGAATGTTTTTAGGGAAGAGGGAGTAGTATTTAGATATTCACCGGTTGGTAAATGAGACAGCTGAACAGATGGCAGTAAAGGCTGATAGGTATTGGTGAGTCTGGTGATCAGTATTTATCTGGTATCATAATACTCAGCTATACTGTTTGCACATCCCAGACCTGTTCAAGATTTGTCATTAAATTGCCGTTGAGAGTATGTGAAGTAAAACCCAACTTTTCAGGCAGATGAGTTTCTTTTGACATCTCGATATCAATGAGTCATTCCATTATCACAGTTGCTAAAGTCATGAAACCTCTCCAAGTGTTGAGCTGTGAGAGGTATTCATGTATTTTATCGACAATGTGGTAACAGATCAGGTAAAATGCTGGCTTAAGGTGTCGTTTTCTTGAGGGATTATCCTCGGTGAGTATTTGTGATTGACCATTCTTGCAACTGCCTACACTGAGACCATTTTTAATAAGGTGAGGAATTTTTTCTTAAACCACTCTTTAGATACGTATTGTGCATATATTCTCCAGTCATCATTAGTTCTCAGAACTGGGATATGAGGAATCTATTCCAAGGAAAGTCGACTTTTAGAGCAAAACACCTGACAGCATAAATGAAAAACAGGACCTCTTTAGGCGTGTGAAACAAATCGCCTTTTACTAGGCTTCTCTCATTTTCTTTTTGCACAGTGCTTGCTTAACAAATGGTAGTCAATAATCTGCCTCCTGATGGTTTTTTTCTGTCTTAGATCTTCACCCTCTTTAAGACCAGTCAGGTCTCAGTGACTACTCTGCACCTCTGTGGCAGCACCGATAATAACATTTTGCCCTGGAGTTAGTGATTTTTACAGCAAGCTCTCAAAAATCTTTCAGAAGAGCCTTTCAGAAGGGCGTTTTTTAACAGGTAGCGAAACAGATGTAGAGAGATGAAATGACATGGAAAAAATAACATTATATTTATGCCTCCCATTTCCTCGTCTCTTGCTGTGCTTACTCTGCATGATCTCTGCCTGACCTATAGGGGGTTTTTTCGTAGTTTAATTCATGGAGTTTGTGGCTGTGAGTATATTGCTTTGCTTTTATCTCATGTCTTCGAGCCATAACTCTTTATCTCCTGACTCAAAGCTGCAGGACTGAAGGCTGAAGCTGAATTGCTTTCTTCTTTTTTCAGTGTTCTGATGTTCTGGAAAGAAAATTTGACAGAGGTAAATAACTGTCAAGGAGAAAGAACAAGACAAGCCTAGCAGATTAAGATTTTCGAAATTGGCTAGTAATTTTAGTTAGACTGGTTTTGGGTGCATGGTTTGGCAAACAAAGGCTCACTTACAGTCAGGCCCTTGTAGTTTGGCAGCCAAAGTCATTAGCATCTTTTGATAATCTCAGCTACCATATTATCTTCATATTATCTGATTTTAAACAGATGGCTAAAATGAAATTTTATTAGCAAAGGTAATTCAGTGTTTTGGAAAATACAATTATTTTTATAGTTTGTGTATTCTGATCTTAACTATAACAAAAAAAGTTAACCTTCTAAAAAAGGTTATTTTTTCAGTTCTGGCAAGATAGCTTTTAATTTCTGACACGTATAACTCCAGTCCAAAGAAGTGACTTTAAACAAAAGTCCCAGCTGTTGTTGGCTTTATGTTGCAAACTGATGGGAGCTGCAAAGTTGGGGCTGTAAGCAGACCTGGCTGGTGCTTACCAGGTTTAGAACAGGTAAAAAGATGCCTGTCCCAAGAGCATCCTTCTCAGCAGCCCTGAGCCCAAAGATCAGGCAGATTTTGCAGGTGCGGAACTAGTTAGCCATGGCCTCACTCCCTGCTTCTGCCAAAGCAGGGGCTCCCTCAAAATTGAATTGCATCACTCCTGGGGGCAAGGCAGAATGGGCAGCAGAGCAGCTTCCCAGAGCATCTGCAGTTTTCCTTGTGCTTTTGAAACCTCTTGAGCTAGCTGTGTTTATATAGTCTGGAGACAGTAGTTGATGCATCATTTATGTGTCTGAATAAAAATTCTTTTAGAACCTAATTTATGATGTGTTTCCTTATCTCAAATTCTTATCAGGCAGAGCTTGCCTAGTTGTACGTATATTCCTAAGAAAGCAGGAAGTTGAAATAGGTATTGCAGATTTGTTTTTCTCCAAGAACTGATTTATCAGTTTCTGTTTCTCGAATTTTTGTTGAATTTTTAGGACATCTCACGTGATACATTTCAGCAGCAGGAGTCCATGACTTATTAGTATGCAGAGGTCGTTTTGGTCCTGGTCTTGCCTAATAATACTAACCTCGAAATAAAAAGTTAATTAGAGCAAGTAAAGTTATTAAAAGTGCCTGTGTGATTTAAAAGCTGAAGTCTACATTTTCAGGAGAGTCTTAGGCATTTTGGAGACCTGATTAAATTAAAATCCTTTATGACGTTACACGAAAATAGGACTTCAGCTTTAAATCACCTTGATGATTTTGAAAATCTTACTCAGTGTCTTTTATCATCTCACACAATAAATGGTAATCCTTCACAGGTGAAATTCACCATTCGTAGCTATGGAAGAGTACAAGGACATCCTCACCAAGAGCATATATTTATTCAAAATCTCTCACAGAACCCAAGAACACTTCAAATAACAGCTCATTTTAAACTACCATTATTTAGAAACAATTAGATGAAGACATCAGCAAGGATTTTTTTTTTTTTTTTTTAGGTCTTTACTGTCAGGAGAGACCTGTGTCTGTTTGTGTTATGGCTGAGGTTATATTTAATAGTGCAGGTGTGTAAATCTGATACACACTGACACCCAGCACATTGCCGGAATCCCAGCTTTGGCAGGAGAAGAAGTTGAATCATAGGATTGCTGAGGGAGGCAGAGCCTTTCCTCCATACTCACTGTTAACATCAAGCACAGCAGTACTCAGGTGCCTTTATCCACATACACGTTGTCCACATTGGCCCACAGAACACTAGTTTGGTGTTGTAGTACCAGAGAATAAGGTGTCCATATGAGGCCCAGTTGCTACTAAATGGGATTCTCATTGCTAAATCCTCACCAGCAAACCAAAGACTAAATGAGCCTGGAGACTGCTCTGTCTCTTCACCTACTGTGGCTCCCTTCAGTGGGAATTGTCTGCCTGTGCTTAATAAGAGATGCAAGACTGTATGTGTTTTGTTTTAGAAGGAAACAAATACACTGAATAGGATAATGAGTAATCTGCAGGCTGCCCTTGGTGAGGAGGATGAGATGCAGTGACAAGGGATAAAGGAGCTGTGAAGGATGTGAAACCGTTTCTAGTGAAGTGGCCAAGGGACATCTCAAGTCCTTTAAGTATTTCGCTTCTCTACAGTGAAAGCATGTTGAGATGCTTGTTATGATTCAGATAGTATTGAATTCATACTCTTGTTTTATGTGTACTATCTTGGTAACATAATAGGTGTTTAATGCAGCTCTGCCCGTCTCCTTTTTTCTACTTGTCTGGAATATCCTTGGTGTTTAAGAACAACCCTTATGTCAGCTTCTTTATTAAAGAATGTGCTGCGGAAATTATGCTAATTAAGCTGGAGTGTAATTATGGGCTAGAAAGATTATTTCACAGTCAGAATTGAATTGTTGTAGATAAATGTGCATTAACTTAATAGTGTGCAGCTAATTAGTTTTGCTATTTACTCATAAAAGTTAAAAAAAAAGATGTAATCAGTTATACAAAAGCTTGAGAAATGAATATATTGCAAAGCCAATGAGAAGCATACTCCAAATCTCTCTTAATTATTGTTTTGCTGGAATTTTTCTTAGTTTTCCTATTCTGAAATTGCAATGGACACGAGTAGCTAATTAAGATACCTAACTTTATGTCTAAAACTTATGTCTAAAATGTAAAATATACATTGTGCGAGTAAAATGTGTGGTTGCTAGTTTGACAGTTATTTGTCTGTAATTCATACTGAAGTGATTACAGCATCAGGGTGTCTTATACTCTTCTCAGAAGTTAAATTGCTTTGGATCTCATAGTGTGTCAAATGGAGAGAGAGACTTTATTTTCTGTGCATATCTAACTTTATTTTTTATGTTTGTCAGCCAGCTGACATTCATCTTTAGTATGGTTTAAGGAAGGAAAGAAGGAAAATACTTACATGCTTGGACACATACACAAAATACCACATAAAATACTGCAGGTGCATAGTCGCAACAACGTCCTGAAAACTAAAGAACGCAGAATTTCTTGACCCCCATCTGAAAGACTGAAAGCCTTGAGGAGTTTGCCAGCAAACATGTAATTTTGTGTGTTCCAAACATGCCCATATCAGCTCTACGTCTCAGACATTCATGGGTATGAAAGGAAGGCTGCAGAACATTGTCCTTAATGTAAATTAGTATCAGCTTCTGGGAAAATTTAATACAGTAATTTGATTTGTGTATAGAAATTCACATATAGAAATTTTTTATAAGCCACCTCTGAGCATCCATTTCTTCCATTGACTTCAGAGTGAAAGAGACTCCAATATAAATTAAAGTAGTGGTTAAAAAGTGTAATCTCAAACTGAAGTGTGGTGTCGTCTGAACTTCATGTGCAATGTTGCCTACAGGGCTTTACTGTATGATCACCTTTCTTTATGCTGAAATGAAAAAACAGAGAAGAGGGACATATTTTTATGAAACAGAGAAAAATAATTTCAATAGCCTATATAGTGATTTCTCTCCTAATAAATAAATAACACCAAATATAATATCCTCTGTTGCAGAACAGTTCCACAGCTTTTCCACACTGAGTTTTAATGAAATTGGATATCAGTTTCATTTTTATCAAGTTGTATCAAGAACTGGTTCCTATGTGATTTGTATTTGCCATTAGAAGAAAAGTTATGAACAGCAAGAATTGACACAAACTTAAAAAATTTCAAACTTTTTCCACTCCCAGCTCCCCTCATGCAAAAAGCACAGCTGAAAATCTGTTGACCAAAATGTAAAACTAAGGATGTGTAAAAAAAAATTTTTTTCCGCTCTGGAGGATTTTGTAGCTGGAGTTGATGCTCTCAGTTGAGCACAGAGAGAACAGTTTAAAAGTTTGAGGGAGCGGTGTTGTCCTTTCACCTTCAATAAGAAATATGGGGGAAAAGATTACCAAAGTCTGAAAAGAAATTAGCTCTGAGGTGAAAAGGGAAACGTGCAATTCATAGTCTGTACTTCTTGCTGTTGGTAGAATATATTGTAGGGTGTCACACACCAGCTAAATCCTTGGATCAGTGAAAGTAATTGGCACTGGAATTCAGTATATTGGATGAAAAATCCACCCAGAACATGTTGCAAGGAAATAAGTACCATACATACAACTAACAGCTAAGTAAAATACTACTAAGTCATCCTTTTTTTATTGATTGCTGTACTTTCACTGGCCGAGGAAAGATTTTTGATAGATTGAGGCACATATTTTCCCTTAATATATTCAAGTTTCAAACCTCTTTAAGATATTGATTCTGATTTCTAAATGACAGGTCCACGGCAGTATTTCTCTCGTGTGTTAATAAGGGCAATTTCCCTGAATCAGTACCATGATTATCATTTGAAGTGGATATATTAGCTACATACAGTGTTTCACAGTTCAGCTGGAAACATTTCTGTACAAATGCTATGCAGAACAGTCTGCAGCCTCATTCTTTTTGTCACAGATAGAAAAGTTATGTCCCAGTTGTAACCTGACAGAATGGCAACTAATGGAGGAGCTAGTTTTCCCCGTTCAAAGGATGTTGCATTTTACTGAGGTAAAACTATCAAATATACATGTGAGATGTCTATTTTATGTTTATTTAAAATCTACAGCCTACTTCTGCACTAAACTCTGAGTATTGACCATGTAAAATAATTTTTTTCTGATTCAGCTTTTGCATTAATTTTGGGTAAGACACTGTCCTGGTTTCAGCTGGGATGTGCTATTCTTGGTCTGCTTTCTGTTTTTGTTGCCGATGCATCAATTGAGGGTTGGGGATTTCCACTGTGTTGTAGAGCACTTGGTAGTACTTTCTGTTAGTCATATTGGTTCATTAACAAACTCATAATTCTGCTGGCTTTTGAGCCATTGTGAAGACTTTCTGGGTTATTCTGTGGCCCAAACAGAGAGCAGAGACATTACCGTGGTAGATACCCAGCTAAAAAACACCCTTTCTCCATTTACTTCCTCGTGCAAGTGCAGAAGTACAGCCTTGTTTTCTTAGTACTCTGAAAAGTGGTATGTGTATTATGTTTGTTGGTGCTTTGAGTATAATAGGACAAAATTGAAATTGAAATACCCTGTTGGAAAAAATAATACAAATACAAAAAAAAATTTGCTTCTTCTGAAAGGATGTGTGGCAAATATTTTTTTTATGATTGTTATCTGTTATGATTGTTAACTGTTGTTAGGATCAACAGAATCCAAGATTGATTAAAATTTCCCTACAGGAAGCCTTCTTTAGCTTGAGCAATGTACACAGCAGCATCCGTGCCAAACAGCAGGAGGCTTGCAGTCAGAAATTGGCTTTGGTAGCCCAGAAGGTATCTTCTTGCCTTGCACTCCCCTAAAATGCTGTCCAGATCTTCTGCATTTTTGTATGTACTTTTGCAGTCATCTCACAGTGAATTGGTGTCTCTGGGTTCAGAGAGTTGAAAACTAGGACTGAGGATTTAATGGTGGCCCTTTTAACTTGTACCATGGGGTTTTTTATTTTTTTATTTTTCACCTGTGAGAGAGGCATGTAAGTTCTGGCTCTCTTTATCCATGCCTGGCATGAAGGTGATGATATCTGTACTGGCTTACGAGTTTCCTAGAATTTCTACAGTGCTTTGAAGAAGAGGAAGAGCATGTGATGAGAAGTAGCAATAGTATTTGAGTATCACTACTCATTGCTGGTGGATATTTTTGCTTCCATTCAACAGCTTTTATTTGAGCAATTTTTTAACAATTTGACTCTTTTGTTATTAATCCCGTGAACTTTCTGTCCCATGAGTGTCAAGTGTATCTTGCATTATTACATTGTTTTGGTGATTGTACATTGAGGTATACACCAAGCTAGCATACAGGAGGTAAGTTTTTTCATGCTTAATGAAAACAAATAAGGATAGCAAAGGAAAACCATTAGTCTGTATTTCCCTGTGACAAGAAGATCATATTCAAACAGTTTTATAGAATTGTACAGCTTGCAACCTTAATGAATGGAATTAGTCTCTCTATTTTTCTAGAAGATTGTATAGGAATCTAGTTGTAAGAAAAGAAAATTAGTACAGTTTGTTATTTGTTTGTTTGTTTGTTTTAATTCAGTATTAGAAATTTATTTAGGTTTTTCCTTGGCTTTCCAGAGTTGGTGTTTCTTGACAAATTTTGGGCTTATCAATTTGTACGATACCTTGAGTCACCATTAAGTTTTATGGTTTAATATTCATTATGTAAGCATCAAGCAAATGTCTATTCTTCAGAAGAGTTTGCTGTGCTCAGGAAGACAGGGAGTGCCGCAAAGTGTTGCATAGATAAGAATGCCTCCATCATGTGTGGAGCAATAAAATAAGCCAATAGTGCAATCAATGGAGTAATCAATAAGGAGTGAGATAGCACAAGATATTTAGGATTAATATTTTCTGTCTGTTTAGGTGAACACCTTTTCTTGGTCCCTCACCGTGGCAGTAAAAAGTATTTCTGCAGCTTGTGTTTAACTGTATGCTCTGTGGAAATTTCTTATTTTCTGCTATTTGTGCACATAGAAAACACCCAGTTTTAGTGTCAGTGGTCCCTACTTTCCTGTTGCAGTCTCCAGGTCACCCAGATGGTGCTATGTCCCAGCTTTTCATTTGTAAACAGGAGGGAAACATCCAGTTTCATTGTTTCTTGATTTGCCCAAACCTGAAAAAGCTTGATTTTCAGTCACCTTGCTGTAAAAGTTCATCTGTCACTGCCATTCAACTCAGGAGGTCTGCTGGAGCCAGAAGCTTGATCAGACAAAGAGAGCAGGAGGGAGAGACAAACCATGTGTTGTCACATCAGTTATCATGAAACTCATTCTGCTTAATAACATGATATTCAAAAGCTTTGACTGGAAAGAGGTGGAATGCCTCAAAACCTTTTGGGAACTTTTGTGGTTGTGGTTATTTCAAAAAATAACGTGGATGCTCTGAGTCTTTCAGGGACTACTGTGTGTGCCAGCTTCCTCTCCTGCAGATGAGTGTGGTTTAAATCAATAACATTGGTGCTGTTAGGCTAATGTTTAAGTGTTCCTGCTGCTTTTTTTGCTTTCTTTTTTTTTATAGCTGCAATGTTTACTTGTTATCATGCATGTGGGGAAATACAACAAATATCTTCATTGCTGAAGTGCTTCTCTCATTTTCCTAGGAAAATCGGGGATTTGTGGAGTAACATTTGTTCTTTATATTTTTGTATGGCCAGATGGGAGCAGGACCTCAAAAGGTTTTTCCTCCTGTTATTGAAATACAGAAAGTTTTAGGAGCCTCTCAATGGGAACAGTAGTTCTAGAATAGAAGACAATTTTGATTTACAGGTCTCTAGAAACTGAAAATCTCTCAAACCTCAGAGAAAGGCATTAAAGTAAATGACTGTTTGACAGTGTGAATCAGTGACAGGGTCAAGGCTGGAATCCCCTAGGTCTGTGTACTGTTTTAATCTCCTGTCCATGTTTCCACCTTTCTGATCTATGAGGAAAGCATGTCTGCATCTGTAACAGCAGTTCTGCCAGTGAACAACATTTCACAGTCTCCTGAAATCTGCCCTGTGATGTATGAACTCCTGTAGATGGAGAGAGGCCAGGTGTAAGCTGGTCTCTCAGGGAAGGGTTAACTTGGCATCTTTTCACAGCTGCAATGTATTAAGCTTCTGTAGTTGGAGGTCAGAAAAATGTTATGCATAGCAGGGAAAAAGAAGAAAAATTAGGCAACTTAAAGACATCTTGTTGGCTTACCGAATTTGCCTCTTCCTTGCATTTGCAGAAGCAGTCCCTGGATATGCAAATGCCTGCAGAGGAAAACATAAAACAAGGTTTTCAAGACTGTTTCAGCTCAACAGCCCCAAAAGACAAATACCACTTTCTAACAAAAACAAACAAATTAACAAACCAAATAGTACAAATGGCAAAATTAAAGATATTCTAAAGCGCTGAAGTCCCTACTCCAATCCCACAGTCTAGAGGAGAGATAACATTGTACCAACTACAGCAGGGTATGGCTACCTCAGGACACAGACAGCTTTTTTCGTAAGAATCAGGAATGCAAACTCCCTCATACAGAATAAGAGAAGTAAATATTTATAGATCAGTACCAATAGAGTGAAAAAATATTTCATGAAGGTTCATAAATACATGTCAATTAAAAAGACATTTGTAAATGAAATTAGGGTAACCTTGAGCAGATAATACACCTGTGAATATAAACATGTACTGGAAGCTGTAAATAGTATTATGTGGGCCAGTGTCATTAGATAATCTTTACTCAACTGTATCATCTTAAAATCTTTTCCTCTTCAATGAAAATGTTCATGAAATCTACAGACAGTTCAGCTCTAGGACGTTTTTGCTATGTTGAAGTACTTCTCATCTTGCCTCTTCATGGGCTCACTGCTTAGGGTTATTTTATTTTGAAATATAAATCACAGGTAGTAATGTAAAAACATAATGGTGATGCCTTATCAAAGAACGTGTAAAGGATGCAAAGGCAGAACTGCAGGAGGCTATATTTGCCGTTGTACAGGTCAGTTTTAGCCCTTTGCTGTACTGGAGATGTGATTTTTTTGAAGTACTGGATTAACCCGGAGACCCCAAGTTAATGGTTCTGCTAAAGACCTGGGACATGCTGAGCAACTCCATCACTGCTTGGCAGAGCTGGGCAAGAATCCTGTGCATCTGACAGTCATATCCTTCTCTGCACCTAATTAGCAGACACAAATACATTGTAAAAAGCACATTTGTGGTGAATCTGTGTAGGCACTGCTGCATGGTGATTTTAGTTCAGGCCACATGGATGCATAAACCAAGGAAAATGTTATGATCGAAGAGCGGCATCTGGGTTTTTGGCAGAATTGCCAAATATTTGTACAGCTGGTTTACGTTCTTACGTGCCAAAACTGAAATGGTCTAACAAGACCAGCTCCTCAGAAAGCGTATAGAACTCCATTAGAGGAAGAAAAACATGCTGAAGATTTGTGAGATCAGAAATTTCAGGTTTGGTGAGAGGTTTACATTTACTCTGTGTGATGCTGGATGCCTCCGCATCAGCCTTATGGAGCACCCACACAGGCTACAGTTGTCAGGTTGAAATAAAAAATAACATATCCTTTGTTTCATTAGAACTTAACATTTTTATTCATAGAAGATGCAACTTCAATGCCTTTTCTCTGTCCTCACTTCTGGTGCTTCCAAATTTAGAATAAATTATGTCAGATTGTTTTCTTCCTAAATTTTCCAGTAGTCTGGATTTTGTTTTCTTTCTTGAAGGACAAAAAGATAGATAAGTGCAGAGAACTTTCTGCTGATAAGGGTTCATTGCTGTCCTTAGGGAGTTGTAGTAGGCCCAAATGGGCTGTTATTACATCTTCTGGAAATAAGTTTTTTGTGTCACCACAATTCTGAGATGAAGGTGATCAATTGCTTGTTATTGTGCACTTCTTTGACCAAGTTTGACTGGAGAAGACAGTATGGTGAAGGGTTTTGAGGGTTTTGGAAGGTGAGTAGAACAGAGATTGACATATCTATTTTGTTTTCTAGATTGTGTGCTAAAGTTACCCAGTATTTGTGTATTACATTTTCAAAGCAAATACAGTAGTTCTACCTTCTCTTAAATGTAGCAGATCATTCAGATGGGGCTGGCAATATCTGCATAGGTGTGTGGATGTATATGATGGAGTATGTTTGACAAAGGGAAAATACTTAAGGAGAGCGCTTCAAATTTAACTCACAATTGAATAGATGTAATAAATACGTGTTCTCTTGTGTTTGACCAACAGTATTAGAAACACAGAAAGAAAATAAGGGAATGAGCTGTTAGATGGCTTCTGCCTCTTTAAATCACAATCCTTGTCTGTGGATTATGTTTAAATATTTTTCTTTTTTTTTTTTCCAATTAAGTTTAACATCTTGTCTTTCCTCTTTTTGAAGGTACCAAGATAAAGTGAGAGAGATTCTTATAGTATTGGTATATTGCCTTCCAAATATCTTAAATAGATGTTGATTTCTCCCTTTAAGCATAGGACCTGGTTCTTTGATCTTCTCTTGGCTTTTGTTTGGTTCTCCTTATGTTTGATCCAGAGCTACATGTAGTTTGTTTTTTCCTAGTACTACCAGAAAACTGTTTTCACAGCTCTCCTTTCAGAAACAAAGGAAAAGAGATTTTCAGGCTTTATTTGTTGAATTGAGGAAGGAAGTGAACAGAAGGGTCTATCCCTGTAGGCATAAGTTCAGCAGAAAGTCTTGTAGACTGACATCAGCAGTGCCACAATGTATACGAGTTAGAAATCCAGCAAAGATTATCCTTAGCTCAGATTGAATCATCTTTGCCTTTGAGTACCACTTCATATATGTAAACCTCTCCTTCTCCATTTTAAGACAGTTTCACATGTATGCATGTGTATTAAGACAGGAAGGAATATACAGACAAATCTGTTTTAAACATACAGTCTTGTAATGAAAAAAAATGTGCATTCTCTTTCTTTGACAAATGCTTGGTAGTTCAATCTTTGTCAAGCATATGGGTCTTCATAGCAGGCATCTTCCCAGCACTGCCTTTGGGGAATGCTGCTGAGGCAGAAGTAGCTCTGGGTGTCAGTGTTTGCCTGTGCCAACTGCTTGATCAGATGTGAATATTCTGCTCTAATAATGTAAATTGGAAATAATAACCCAAGCTCTCGTGAGATTCGCTGTGACCAATGGCTGGAGAGTAGACAGAGCCATCACACCTGCTTCTCCAATGCTTTGCAAAAGCAATCAGTATCCTCAGTTACCACCTGGAGACCTTTCAGTAGCCTTTTTAAAATCAGTGCACATATAGATGTAACAGGAATTTTGCTTTTGCTTTTCTGTGTGCCATCAGCATTTTCAGTAGCAGACAAAGAAAATTCTGGCCTAATTCAAGCAAATACTCCAACGCAGTACATACTCTATGTTCAGCAGCACCTTTGACTGAGCCCACTTAGCCAGTGCGCTCAGCTGTGTTGCTAACAGTCTTTTAAGTCTGCACCTCTTACTTTCTGACATGTGTATGTGATATGATGGCAGGAGCAGGAACTGGTTTCAATGTGCTACTTGCAGTACCCAAATCAGCCTGGATTTCTAGGTGCTATTGATTCTATATCAGAGTTGTTGCGTCTCATGTACAGCTCCTTGTTGATTCTCCTCAGTTGTTCACAGATAAAATGTAGCCTATTGTCATAGTCTAGGCATACATATTGCTGCCTTACATACAGCTTCCCCTTTGGGTCCTCTTCCACTCCTGGAACAGTACTCTGCTGTAATCCATGGAACATCTGCCTTAGTCACCACTTCAAGCTAAAATCTTCTGTAGGATTCAAAATGAGATAATCCTACATTCCTAGAACACAGTTTCCATCAAAGAAAGAAGGTGGAACACCTTGGTGTGTTCTGGTCAGTCTCCTCCGATGAGGATGCTTCCAAGAAAAAAATGCACTTTGACAACCTGCCAAAATATTTGGAGTTTATGCCAAATGCCGCTTTCCAGACAAAACTGTGAAGTTCTTGCACAGCTTGGATACTCTTGTGGAAAAACTTACACCACCATCAGAAGCCTTTAGCTGACCTGAACAGATTAGCATTGTTATTCCGAGGAAATCGTAGGCAATAGCAGAAGATCTTGCATGTACAGATACTACCTTACTCTTTATTTTTGGATCAACCACACAGATACTTTCTTAACATTCTCAAAATGTCAGGCACCTCCTCAGATTTAATCCAGCCTTCTGGCTTGTTTCACCATCTGTGTGGATTGCCTCACTCAGTTTTTGAAAGCATGGGGAGGATGATAAATGACACGGGCTTAGCTAGTGTTTGTTTAGGATGTTCACTACAGTTTCAAATTTAGAGTAATTCTACTTCATAATTTTACTAGGGATTAGGTTTTCATATGTTGCCTGTTTAACTAATTTTTATGTGGCACAATATCAGATGTTTCACAAAAATGGAGCTAGATTTGATTTTCGTTATCCTTCTCCTTTCCTTTAATCTAGCACTTATCTTTGTCAAATACCACCCTACTACTGCTTTTTGTTGGTTGGCAGTCAAAGATCAGTTTATTTCAACTCTTGACTTCCCTACTAGTTGTTTTCTCTTACTTTTTGTTTGGCTCTCTATTTTAAAACATATTTTTTGTCATATAGGTATGCTTGGAAGCATGGCCTGACCGTTCCTCCACATTTGTGCAAAATATGCCAGATATGTTTTGTGCCTTTGTCTTTAAGAATTTCCAGTCCTCTCCCTTCTCTGCCAGTTGACTTCATTAAGTAGCCTTTCTAACTTTTCATAATGAAACTAAATTAAAAAAAAATAAATATTGTTAATAGAACTGCAAGCCTGCTGTTCTCAAAAAAGCCCCTTCTTTCTCATTCTCACTTTTTTCACCTAAAATAGACTAATATAAAACAAATGAAAAATTTAAACCCCTTGAAACTAGTCTTTCTTGCCCTGAAGGCTGCTAAAATTATCACAATTATTCAAGCAGCCTTAGCTGTTGACAGAAGTACTTGTTTGTTTTATATAGCTACTGTATTTCATTTGGAAACTTCTAAAAATATCATCATCTTAGAGACCATCTGCTTAAAATGACAGTGCATACTAGGGCTGAATTTTTAAACTTTGTTTCCTACTTTGTTCATTTTCTCTCCTAAAACTGGTTACATAACAAACTCAGTATTCAATGCTAAAGGTTTCTTCTCTAAATTAATTTTCTGCTTACATCCAATGTGTACAAAACCATTTCCAACAGGTCGTTTGCTGACTTTTCTTTTGGGAGATCAGAGGGGAAAAGTATGGAGGGCCTTGTTTTCATATGTAAATACCATATCGAGACTGCAGGTTCCTCAGAACAATTAACTTCACCTTTTTCCTTTTGCCCCCTCGTTTCCTCTTCTCTCCTGGATTCCACAATGGGAGGATGAAGAGGAACCTGAGGTTGTTGTCAGGGCCTGTGATGTACTACTGCACATAACAGGCCTTTTGTTCAGTTGGTTTTTGGTTGGCTTGTTTTTTGGTTGGTTCAAGTAATACACGTTATGAAGGAGGAAATTTCCTTTTGGAGAGAATTTGGTGATAGAAGTTCCAACACTTTGACATGTAGTTATTTGCTGTACAACAACTACTTTCTAATGTTGCCTCTTGTTCTCTTGTTATGCAAGCTGGTTTATTTTGGTATTTTGTATCCTCCCCAAAATACTGACACCTGCACTCGGAATCTAGGATTGAAAATGAGAATAAATTAGAAGTGGAGGTAGGATAATTTACCCTCAGTAAGGTTGGTGGATTTTGGTTTTCATTTTTTATTTTTCTTTAAACATAAATTCTGGAATATATCTTTGGTTTACTGAGAGCCATTTATATAGGGGGCAGGTCTAATAGGTTTGAAGAATTTTTAGCAAGTGTTAACGCAGTTAACTGGAAGAAAGCAAATACTCTAGGAAGCTAACATGTCAGATAACATTGTTTCTGGGAATTATCTCTGGGAATTTCTGGTTTGTTTATGGGTTTGTACTACCCATTCTTAAACAGGAATAAGTGCTTAACCAATTAATCCCTTCCTTTTCACCTATTAACAGAGTCATGGTAAAGTCAAGTATACAAACAGAACTGTGGTGTTTGCCATCTTTGGCTACTGAAGTTTCTAGCCTTCCCTGATGCCTTTTACAGTGTTCTCTAACTTTTCAAAATATCAATGAAATGTTAAATCTTTCTGAATCTAGGCAGATGTCTCTTGTAGAAGCTTCCAACAGTCTATATTATCTAAAGATTTATTGGAATAATCCATATGTGATTTATTATTACGTCTTCATGGTCTCTTTATATTAAATGCTTAATGTGAAATTAAATAATCATGAGTTAACATATGCTTTGTCAAAAGAGAAATAACCAATGAAATTCCAAGTGTATTTTTACATCCCGTACTTATATTCTGAATCTTCATAAAGATACAACTGTAATGACAACTCTCAGTCTGGCAAATGTCCCATATGGGAAGAGAACAGAGAATCCCTGTGTTCTGTAGCAATTCATTATTATTTCAAAATGAATCTTGTTTCCAAGAAGTGTCGTGGAGAAATGTTTTATTTTAAATGTGCATGATTTTATGTGGGACAGATTGCAGAGATACCTTGAATTCCCTCAGTGACATATACTTAGCCTCAGTGCAGCAGAACCCTTATAATTTGAGAAGGAAACTGATGATCAAGACTATTTTTTCAAATGTTATAGCTGGACTCTGCAGCAGGTCTTGCAGTTGTTTTTGGCAATAAGCTCCCAGGTGGTCATGGTAACTGCAATAGAGAATGTTCTCACAAGTCACCTCTTTTCCCTAATTTCCCTCTGTTAGCCTGAACATGTAGCACCCGATGAAAGATGGTAAAAATATTTATGTGGCACGTGGGGAAAAGGCATGTGATAACTAAGTATATCATGCAGAGCAGCTGTGTGTATCTTGGGCTCTTGGCACACAAAGTCCCAAGCCATTTTCATGAATGATTTTGTCCTGAAATACAGAGGGGAGAAAATTACCTGAAGTGACAGATTGATTTTAAGTTCATGTCTGGAAGCTGCAAAATACCTGCAGGGACTTGTTCAACATATTTGGATTCAGTTTTTTCATGTGATGCTAACGGCATTTCATATTTTGTAAGATTAAGGAAAACTGCAAACACAGGGTCTTTGCATTTGCCTGGCTGCTTTGGATAGAGTAGAAGAAATGAAGATTTAAAAGTTATTCAGTGTAAAAGTGTGTATTGCATAATTATAAAATTACAGAATCACAGGACGGACCTCTGGAAGTAATCTGGTCCAACCCCCTACTCAAGGAGGGCCAGAGATGTATAAGGGTTTTACCTTGACTGTATCTAGAAAAAAATAAACCAAAAGACAAAATTGTTCATTGCTTTCTCTATAAGATAGAAATTTGTATCCCACAAAGATTGCAGTAACTGAAAAGAACTTTTTGACAAATTAGCATTTCGTAGCAAACCATTTGTGGTTCTGATTCTAGCCTCCATATTTTCTTTTTAATAAAGGATAATGGTATGAGCATGTATTTTCTTTCTTATATTATAAATTCATATAAACATTTTATTTAGAAAAATTTATATTAGAGAACTGATTCCTCAAAGTTATTTCTTGTCATTATACTTTATGTATTTTTTTTTTCAGAGAAGTGCAGTTTAAAATGAAAAATATCTTCCTATTTGATTTAATGTTTGCTTTGAAAATAGTGGGGGGAAAAAATCAAGATTTTAGTTAGACATTTCTGTGTTCTTTGTTGACCCAACTGTTCCCACATTTATCCACTAATAGCAGAATTTTTGATGAATCTTTGTGTTTGCTTTCACACAGAGAGTTTGGATGGCGGGATCCAGAGCTTCCAGAAGTTATACAGATGTTACAGCATCAGTTTCCCTCAGTACAGTCAAATGCTGCAGCCTACTTACAACACCTGTGTTTTGGAGACAATAAAATAAAAGCAGAGGTAAGATTTATAAACCCATTTTTCAGCAGTGTTGCTGTTTGCCATTTATCATTACCAGTTATTTATATGTGCTTTAAAAAAATCTTACAAGAGAAATCATGGATATATACCTGGACCCATTTTACTCAAGCTTTCACTTAAGTCTTTTGTTAGCATTACAGACAGTAAAAAATGCATAAAATATTGTTGTCACTCATTGTTTTGTTTTCTTTGGAGTATTTTGATTGATTACATACCATTTAAAAACTCTATCAATAGTTGTTCAGTAATCAGTTACTGGTGTAGTCTTGATCTCACTGAAACATATGGACATTTCCTTAGTATTCTCAAAGAGACATTTGGACACTAAATACAAACACAGAAGATAGAAATTAAGCAAAAAGGTTCTTAATCAAAGCCTGCTTTAATTTATAATTGTGTGAATAGAGTCTAATTTCACTGAGTTTTCAGCTTGAACAGTGATCATTGGTCTATGAACTTGAAATTCAGTGAGGATTGCATCTAAAATGCAATTCAAACAGCAATATAGACTTTGTTCTGTACCTATAGCTGATAGCTACGTCTTGTTTGCTTGTTCCCTGTGGTTAGTGGGACCAGCACAGCTTTTGGCACAAGTTGAAACAGAATGAAGGCAGCTTTGAGGGATCTGACAAACACAGAGCAGTCAATTAAAATTGAATGAGTGAAGCTGCTACCAGCCCCAGCTGCCTCCTTTGCCCCTCTCAGAGATACTACTAATCAGGGACATGTGATGTGCGCATAAATCTGTGCTATACTGGCATCTTTTAGCCTGGCACGTAGAGGTAAACTGAGATCAAGATCTGCTATTGCTTACTTGTCAGAACTGTGCAATGATGCTGGCTTGCTAGTGCTTCATTATCCTCACCCTCAGAACATACCACTCCATGAGTCTATTTGGCTATAGCAGCTTTCCCTTCCAGGCTTTTTCATGCTGAGGAAATTCCTGAGTGAGTAAGCATGCGGTCTGCTGGCACTGGCAGAATTGCACTGGTTGTGTACGTCATCTCAAACATCTTGGAAAGAGTGATATTTACATGACTATAAAATGAAGGATGTTTGTGCACTGGAGAAGAGAACTCTGGTACATGCATCACTGAAAATTTTAACTGCACTCTCTCCCTGTACTCTTCTTTCGTCCTTATTCAAAAATCAGTTCTTCAGTAAGAGAATTGATTAATCTCTGAGAAAGGAAGTTAAATTATTAAAGCAATTCATTCATTGTATAATCTCTGCTGCCTCCTGTAAGCCATAGACTGAGAGACCTTAAGTGGCTATCCCATTTGAGGGAAGAAGATGGTTTGATTTTTGTTGCTAACCACTTAAGGAAAAAGACGTCTGATTGTTGTTGATTTGATCATTGTTGAACTCACCCATCCCAGTAGGACAGCAGCCTTTGAAAGCCTCAGGCTCGTGACCTGGAAGGGTTAAGGTAAGTATATGAAACAGTAGAACACTAGGGAGCATTCTGAGCTGCTTCTGTGAAAAAGAATAACAGATAAAACAAGGATTCCTTCACTTCTTGTTATTATTCAGGACTTTGATATACTCCTTACTCCATAATACCTACACTGCTATGGAAACAAACCAAAATACTTTTTTTAAAAGAGTTCATCTGAGAATATTCTTTCAAACTCCTGGTACTTTGGTACTTGTAAGACAACAGAAAAAAGGGATGTATTGTATACTTGTCTAATGCTTTGTGGAGCTTTTCAGACTTAACATCTAACATTAGCAAACTATTTTCTATCTATCTATCTATCTATCTATCTATCTATCTATCTATCTATCTATCTATCTATCTATCTATCTATCTATCTATCTATCTATCTATATCTATCTATCTATCTATCTATCTATCTATTTCCCAACCTATATTATTTAATGATGTCTTGTTGTGTTTAGGTCATGATTCAGCAGGCAACTTAAAACAGTTTCTGTGTTAGTTTGTTGGGAGTAGGGTCAATCCAAATGGCTCCATAGTATACTTAGGGTCTGCTTGAGGTCTCCACTGAATCAGAATTTCTTGAGGAACCTTTAGTGTGAGAGCTCAAAATCGTGTTTATAAGAGGATATCACAGCAGATATTCCACATTCTTACTAGGTTTATACCCAGGCAGAGTAACTTGAGTGGTCCTGTTGAACCTACCTGGGGCAACTCCTATGATAACTGTTAGAAATGTGTCTGAATTATGAGTTGAACTAACACCTAAATAACAGAAACTGGTATCAAAATTCTGTTTTCTGCAAAGTACTTGTGTTGCAGTTGTGTGTTGTGGCCAGTTCTCCTCTCTCAGAATGATCACCTTTACTATCCAATTCCTTCTTCGTGGAAAGCAGCATTCCAGTCCTGCTGCATAGTCACAGGGAACACTGCCAGCTCGAATACAAGAAGCAAGGAAAAGAAGTGCCAGGACACATCCCGTTTTCCTTGCAATCTCTTTTTGCGATTACATAGCACAAGAATTTCATTTCTTTTGAAGCACGGAAAACGCTGCTCCTTGACCAAATACATAGCTTTAACATAGCAGATGACTTGGGCTGAAGAAAAAATGCTGGCTTAGCGGTCTTTCAAAGAGTGGAGAAAGGACTCACATAGAAATATGTAAGTTAAGAATGCTGCTGGTATTTCACGTGCCTGACAGGCACTGAGAATAAAAGCAATTTGAGTTCACTAAATAATTTATTAAGTATTAATCTGTAATGTACACAGCAATGTTATGTATACAATTTAGTTTATTTACATGGTTGTACTGAATTTGAAATGTTACGCAGTTGTTGAAGTTTCAACTCTGCAGTTATCTGGGAGGAAAAAGAAAAGTTCTTTTATCTTTATCAGTACTGAGCATCAAATTGTCACACTGCAATAAATTACTATTTCATCCAGATTTTCTGGAAATAACTGTCCTGAAATAACTTTTTTTAATTATTCTTTTAAACATGATTTATACTGTATCACCTACCAAATAGGTGATTAATGATCTGTCCTCTGAATCTGACCATTCTTTCAATCTCCCAGTTTTGTTTTTGTATAGTGGCATGACAAAGACCTTTATATTCCTTTTTTTGGAACATGGTCAACTCAACTTTAGACAGAAATAGACAGTCATAGCATCTATGACTATATGCATTTCTGAGATTGCTAGCCCCTTTTATGGCTTTACCATTAAGTTTTTCTCTTCTAAAATGTTTCAATTTCTGTGGCTGAAATGGGGAGCACTACCCCTTGCTTCCTCTGTCCCCCCCAGAAGAGGAAGTGGAAATGGTCTTTGGAAGACAACCATGAAAAAGATACTCAGTCAAAAATGTATAAAGTCTGGCTAGGGAAACTAAAGATATTTTTCCCTTCATGACTGAATTCTTCATGGTAGGTGTTATTTCTAAAGCACAAGTTGATCACAGGCATACTTCTGAATTGGGTGACCTCACTCTAAATGTACCTTTATTGGTATGTTAGTGTAAATGTCCTGCTCAGTGTTATGTAGCACTGAGGTCTGCAAATGCCCTTCTCTAACCTCAAGGACTTTCGAACAAAGTTGGTAACTGTTTATGTGAAGATGCCCCAGGCTGGATACTAAGGTGTCAGAAGCCATTTACTTTTTCACAAAAAAAAAAAAAAAAACACCTTTTGGAGTGAATTATTTTTTATATTTCTGGTAGAATTTTTATTTTTCACTTTCCAGGCCTGATCATAGCAGAACAGCAATAGGAAAATGCAATAAACACTGACCATTGATAAAGAGGGTGATGTTATTTCTTGCAGGTGCTGCCACTTCTATGCTGCTCAAAACCATTTAGTTCTAGTCTTTATTTCAAAGTGCAATTGTAACTGCTGCTCTAACCTGAAAGTTTTTCACAAATGCTATTTCTAGACCCTTTAAGTCTTGCTTAACAAGGTAGCTGCTATATCTGCTCTCAGTAGTGCTTCTTACTCTCTACTTTTATTCCCTATGCTGGGTGGTTAGGCGGTGCAGCAGACATTAGAATGGAATTGAAGAAATTGGATTATTTTTCTAATGTCTGATAGTTTTTCATCTTGTGTTGAACAGTATCTGGTCCTCACTGAGGGTCTCACATATGTAAAAGGGGGACATAGGGAGGCAGAAGGCTAAAGGTTATAAAAATTATCAGGCAGCCCATTCCAGTTAGGCATAATAATTCTGAAATTCAGAATCTCAGAATACGTCAGTAATTCTTTATATAAATTATTCTTTCATTGATGACAGTGAAGAATGTAACTAAAAGGCAGAAGGAAAGGAGGGAAGAAGTTTTGATCAGATATTTGAAAGTAAATGAAAAGCTGATCAGGCAGAAGAGCACAGGAAGACCCTTTCAGATGGCATTTTCTCCTCAGGAGAGGGCTCTTACACCAACAATGGTGAGATTGTGAGCAGAGCCAGAGTAGCTGCTCCTGGATGCCAAGAAGGAAAAGACAGGGGATATAGGAAAAGAGAAGCATTTTAAAATATTCAGCAGAGAACATTTCTTTAAAAGAGCACATTCTATTAAACACAGGGTTCATTCTTCCACAGCGTTTTTTCTTCCTATAATGACATTTTCCTCTTTTGTATGAGGTCACCATGTAAAGGGATTGAATTGTGCAGTTTCACACGCCAACACCATTTTGCTCTCACGGAAAATGGCAGCCTGCCATCAGCTGCAAAGGTGTAACAGGTCACTCAGGGTTTCTGGCACCAGTGATTGCTTTCTGCAAGCTAGGAAATTAATTTTTGCCAGCAAAGTCACAACACTTGAGATTCTTCTCCCAGGAAAATAGTGCAAGGATGCCAAATAACAGAGCAGTAACTGCTGAACTGTCCTGCCTGAAAGCTTCCCTTGCATTCTAAATAAATACTGCTGGATTGGACACTTTCCTCTTTATCTTGAAGAGCATTGCCATATACTCCCTTCAGGAGAAAAGTATCAGTCCAGACATTATCACGTGGAGTTCTAAAACCTGAGTGCTTGCATGCTGAAAGCATCTCTTTTCCACCTTGCTGAAATTCATCATTCACATTTATTTTATCATTAAAATAAAGATATTTCTACATCTTCTTCTGTGAGTTTTTCAGAGTGCTCAGAACCCGTTCAACATGGTACCACTGCTTGTTCACATGTCAGGCAGCGGACATAAACCATGCAAAGCAAAGCAAGGAATTAATTCACCACAGCAAATGGGCAGGCAGTTTGTCTGGCACCGTGCATCTTGTGGCATTCTTGCAGTCCCATTAATTTGGGGTGGGATATGGGGGCTAAAGATCTTTTCCCCTAGCTTATTGAAAGATCTGTAGAACATAAACTGGAACAGATGAAAGATGAGGCCTCTTTTTTTTGATTGATAGAAACGAAGCCCTTTTTTGTCCCATGATCAAAATCCTATCACTTGGATATACTATGGCTTGTCTCACCTTCTTTCCACAGAAGATTCTTTGAAAAGCAACCTTTGTTTTCTTCTATTGCTTTTTTCTGCTTTTTTCTTCTTTGTAAACCAGACCCTTTTGATGCCATCTTCTGACCTGTGTAACCACTCATGATCACTCTGCTCCCTTCCATTTTATTTATTCCAGCAGTCAGTGGCTTGAGTTCTATTTCTCTTTTAATGCAAGCAAATAAAAATGGTTTGTTTCTCCCAATGCTTTCTGCACTTCAAGCTCTTCTCTATTGATAGGTGTACAAGAGAGTATTTATGATAGCATTTCAGTAACTACAGTGCCAGTTTGAAGTGCCTGATTTGTCTGCTCTGGATGTCTCTTTATGCTATCTCCGTGATACCCTCTCTCCTCTTATAGTTTGAATTGTGTGCGTCAAAGAAGTACTAATTCATTGCCTGTAGTACAAGCCTGTGGCTGAACATTTTTTCTCTTTAATATTAACCAAAGTGAGGCAGAAATGTCTGCATTGGTGTTGACACAATAGTCTAAGTTAACATTGTTAAGACTACCTAAACTCTTAATGGTCTTAAAATATATTTGTTATTTAGAAGAATGCTAATAAAAAACACACTTTCATTCACTATCTTTAAAGTATTGTAATTCTATTTCTCTCTCGAGCTAGAGATTCCCACACTTTTATTTTACTAAATTACTAAATTACTAAAATACTAATTACTAAATAATGTTTATGAGAGTATATCACTCTGTTTTTTTCTTGCTAATATATTGTCTTTACTTACCTAATAAATTCCAGAAACATGGATACATATAAATATAAATATAAATATAAATATAAATAAATATAAATAGGTAAGCTTTTTCACTTTTTTGTAGGAAAAAGGCATAAAAGTTTCCTTTCTATCTGGTAATTAAATCTTATACTAACAGCCTTGCTTTCAAAAGCATTTCTGAATGCATTTCTGTGTTTAGTTTTGCCATCTTACTTATACATTACCACTTTCTGATATTTATCTCTTCTGATGAGAGAGTGCATGTCTTGGTTTTGTGCACAGTCTTACATTGATTAAGACTGAGTATTAATGAATGTCACTGAGTGCTGTGCAATATCCCCACAATCTGTGCTTTCTGTAGCACAGAAGAAGTGGCATTTTGTACTCTGGGATCCCTCTGGGGTCATTTAACCATGGTTATTCTTAATTTCATTGTCAGGATACTCTGCCTGAATTATAATAATGATGTACTGTATACCTGGCATATATTTCACTTGATTTAAGATTAGGAAGATGTTTCAGTTGTTCAATAAATGAGTTAATTACAAGCCCCAGAAGAGTAACATTCAGTTAAAGGAGGGAAAGGAAGATTTAGGATGTTAAGCTAGAATTTTAACAGAAGACTGCACAGCAACGTACAGGCAAATTGCTGGGGCCAGTTCTTGTCTTCTATCCTCTGCTCTGCTAAGGAACCTGATGAATGCTTTGAGTTTACTGCATTCACATTTCAAAATTACTCCTTTTGAAAAAAAGCCTTGACGGGAAATAAAGAATCGGTATTTTAAAGGGACATGATTTTAAAAAGAAATAAACAAGAGTGTATTATTTCATAAATGTAATGCAACATTATGTTGTGGTTGGGGGTTGATTAATGCTAGATAAGCAAAATTAGACATTTTGCTTGCCCTCCTGTTTTCAGTTGTTTTGTAACATACCGTTCTGTCTCATCTTGAAAAGAGACTGGATCAAATTAATTTACAAAGTGACTGAAAACATTATTTTACAAAATGGTGGGCTTAATATTGAGCATATGTATTGTTATTTTCATCCCACACACTGCTTTACAGTGCTTTCATGTTCCTCCCCACCCATTACCTAGTTATTCCCTCTCCAGGGAGCAACCAAATGGAGAATATTTTTCCCACTCTTCCCAGAAGTTCTTCTTTAAGGTTTTTCTATGATACTAGTATATAGTCAGGAACAATTATTTAGAGCGAAAGCAAGCCAAAATCTTTCTTTTTTTTTTTTCTAGTAGTTAATGAATGTCCGTGTTTCATATGAATAATTGCAAGTTTGCTCTTTGGAATACCCTGTTTATGCACTACACAGCAAACTGTTAGCAATATTCACAAAAATCTTTGGGATACAGGATTTGACCTCTGTTCTGCTTTGTTTAGGATCATGGCACTAGTCTTCTTGTGGGTGTCATGGTTTAGCCCATTCCCCCCAGTATTGGGGTAGAAAATGGTTAAACTCCAGGTGAAATTCTGGCCAAGTAGCCAATCAAAGACTTTTGTGACGTCTCTACAATGACATATTTAACAAACCAGAAGAGGAGTTGTGCAGAAGGAATTCCAGCCCAGAGGAGAGCGGCAGAGAACAAGAGATAGCAATGTAGCCTCCAAGGTCAGTGTAGCAGGAGGGGGGAGGAGAGGCCCCGGGGGGCCCCCTCTCCCCCTCCAGCAAGGGAAAAGACTTAACAACTAAAACCTCTGCCACCTGTGGAAGATTATTTGGAGTGAAGAGACCTTCGTGTGGGCCCCCCCCGGGGCCTGGCCTGGCCCCGGGGAGGGCAGGGATGGCTTGAGGCCAAGACTGAATTACCTGGAAGCCGCATGCAACAAGCTGCAGAAGAATTGCAGCCACGGAATGGTGGAGAAGCCGGTCAACTCTCCTTTGAGGGGCCGAGCCCCCTCACGACCTTGGGACTTTGTCCAAAAGCTGAGCCCAACACTAAGCCCCCTATACCGGGGGCCCGGTGCAATTTTGGACCGGGTGTGATGGCAGGATGACCCCTTTCATTGCAAATGGGGGAGCAGTGATAAATTGGAGTAACAGACCGCAGCCAAGAGCCAAGATCGGGTGTTTGGCCAAAAGCAGAAAGTCAGAAGAATTCCAGAGAGCAAGAGAAGAGACTTATTTGGAGCAGCAGAGCATAGCACCGGAGAGTGTTCTTCTTGGGTATGGACTGAGTCAAAAAGCTCAGAGCCCCTGTGCCCCGGGGGCGGGGGGGGGGGGATAACTCTTAGGAAACCCCCAAAACTCCTCATGGATGGAACCTCCATGGAGCCCTATACTCTGTGGTGACAACATGGTGATATGAGTGTTTCCCTCGAAGACCATGGTAAACCCTCAGTAGCCATAGACAAGTGGCTAGAAGTGGGAGGCAGGGTCCCCTACATTCCAATGGAAAAGAGAGAGATTTTTGAGCTGCAGTGATTTGAACTGTTTAAACCTTAAAGACTTTTTTTTTCCTTCTCTTTCTTCCTCTAGACTGTTTTGAAGAAAAGGAGAGGTGGTATTTGTAAATATATGTTTGTTATTATAAGAAAACTAGTTAGAGTTGTTGTGTATATAAGTATTCCCTTAGTTCTTATCGTGTAGCAATAAATTTTAATATTAATCCCTATGTCAAAGAGATCTCTTTTGTCTATGCAAACTCTTCTTACCTATTAGGAAAATTTATGGGTTGATAAAAACCGTGCAAAAATCACAGGGCTAAACCTTTGACAGTGTGGGCTGAGGTCTTGAACAAGAACCTGTCTAGACCTCCTGTTTATCTGGCTTTGGCACTCACTCCTACAGTGTCTGTCTCACTGGATATGAGAATACTGGCTAAAGGTTTCTCTCTTTTTCATCTCTGGACAGTCCAAATATGCACATAGCAGAGAATGTTAGGGATTAAACTCAATTAGCCAAAAAAACCAGACATGAATATCTGGTGATAATGGTCTTTATGCAGTTAGGAGAAATGAAAAAATAATCTGTATTATGTGTGCAAATGAATGCCTTCATGCTACTTTCTGTGGTATGCATCCGATGCAGGAAGAACACTGCACTGTGTTGCGCGTCTCTCTTTACTGGTCTGAGGAAAGCATGTTGCTGTTGTATTAAAACATTTGCAGAAGCTTTATCTTTGTATTTGAAAATATTAGGTGGTAGGGAAGGAAGGGTAATGCACACTGAAAGACAGTGTCATTTGACATAAGAAATATGACATTCCCACACTTTGAATGGGCAATAAATATATTTGCAGCTTTTTCCAGCAGTATGAAGCTCTACTGTATGTGCCACGGATTTCTGTCTATTCATAACTCTCCTGTCAATTGCTTCTATGATTTATTAGGCTGATGTGTGAATGCAGAGGATTACTTTACTATTGTAGAGCATATTTTTTAATAACTGCTCTCATAGTTCAACAAGTCATGGTAAAATTTTGTACAGTATATGTAGAAATCAAATAACCTTGATCAATACCAATATCTGTAATTTGATGTTTTCTCAACATACCTACACTAAAAAGGTTGGCAGCAAAATTATTTCAATAAGGTGAATCATAGTCCTGATAAAAAGGCCTTGCCAAATAAAACTTTTAAGTTAAAGACCATCAGTTGATCCTCAAAATGTGTTTAAAAATACAAAGAGATGGCTGTTACTAAGCTACTGAAAATGGTTGCAGCAGAAGGAACAGGTTTGTAGAGGCATAAGAACACCTGAAGCACTAAAATGAAAATGCCTACCTGTCTATCCAGCCACTCCAGAAAATTATTTGAAGTCACTTGAACCAGTCCTTAATGTAATCTCAGAGTAAATCTGTAGCAATGGTGCTGAAGTCAGTCCTGCTCTTCCAGGGTTTACACTAGTGTGACTCAGACTATGACTCATACCACAGAAGGGATAAAGGAAAAACCAAGATATTAAAATTATCCATTTTGAAAGTCTGAAATTTTGTACATTTTTTACTGGTTGTGGGCCAGCGTCCCTCCTTCTCATCCTGGAAAAGTACTGCTTACTGATGAATGACTGACATTTCTAAGGTTGCTGTGTTTCAGAGACCTTGGTTCAAGCAGATATGGAAACGCATTAAATCTGTGATATATAGCTTGAAATGTCATTTGGAATGTAGTATATTTGGAATATAGTTTTTTAGTTTCACAAAGAGATTTGATACATTCCTGCATTCTTATCTTCTAAAAAGTAGAGATTATATTGCCCGTTATAGGATTCATTTAACATATATAAAGAATTCATGCAAAATGGTAAATGACACAATAGGTCCAAATCACCCTTTTATATTTGAGCTGTTGCTGCCACCACCGTTGCTGAGGAATGGGTGGGAAATCTGCCCAAGTCTGTCAGCAGCACTGCTGGGTCTGGCTCTTCACTTCACTAGACATGTTGCAGGAACATGGTTAACCAAGCAAGGCCCTAAAGAAAGGGACACACTCCCTACTCCACATACAGAAATATTACATGGTTTTGGGTGAAGGTTTTGGTGAGGTTTATTTTTTTTTTTTTCAGAACTGCTACTTTGCTATTCTTATGTCCAGAGGGAACTGAAAAATTGCTACAACTCACAAGCTTTGTGGAGTTAGTCTCTTGGCAATGAGGTGGCACCATTTTGTTGGTTATTTTTCTTGCTTCTCATTTCTGTATGTTTTTTCTGTATTCTGCTGATTTAAAAAGATGTCTAGAGTTATGCTGGATGGCTTTTGGAAAGTGTCATCTGAAGCTCATTGGCTAATTTAAGGTTAAGGGTCAGGAAAGTAATAAGGAATGAAATAGAGAACATTCCTGGGACCTTCTGTAAGTCTGTGTTCACATGCCCTGGATACTGCATGAAGTTCTGTCTTCCCCTATTTCAATGAGTATAGGAAATCTAGAAAAAAAAGAGAGAATTGTGGATTTTGAAAGGCAATGAGAACCTGACCTAAACAAAGGGGGAGAAAAATATTCAAACCAGTACATGTATATATATGTATGCACGTACATTTACTCTAATACATACTTTTATACATATATAATTTTACATCTTGAACTGGGGGTATTACAAAGTGCATTAGATATGAGACAAGTGTTTACTTGTGCTTTTACTTCATTTATAAAACTCATGTAAATGGGGAGATGGAGCAAAGATTCTGCAGTGCAGCTTTCTGTAGCACTGAAACTCTTAAATTGCAGGTTGTAGCTTGCCTTTGTGATCTTAGACAAATATTTTAATTTTATGTGCCTCAGTTTCTATTAGCAAAATTTCCTAGCAAAGAGGGATGTTGTGAGAATGTGTTCATGAGCTTTTGAGGCAGTAGCTTGTTCCCCAAATACTTCAACTTGAAGACAGAAAATTCTCATGTGACTGAAAGATTTGAAGGATAATACACCAGTTATAAGAAGAGAGTACTTTAAATCGCAGTAGATAATGCCCTGGGAGCAGAGGTCATAAGAGGGCAGTATGATGTTTGATGTAATAAATTGTAAATGTATTTTTAATCTGAGAACTGGCATGTTGTTTATTCTGTGAGGCAAACTGTCTGAGGTAGCTACAGCAAGCATTGAAAAAGGATTCTTTTGAATTTCTATTTAGAGGTGAAATGTCAGATAGAGTTGTTCTGTTGTTTGGGCTTAAATGACTGAAAAAAATTAATTTTCTGTGGTCTTCTGTTGGTGACGCATCTTGTTCCTAGATGGTATTTCTGTTCACATTGACTAAATCCCACTAATAATATGCTTAACTGAATAGAGTTAAGTACAGCTTCAGGAATCTTCATCCAATGATGAAGTTATGTCCTCTACTGCTGTAAGAATTTGAAATAGTGACCTACTGCTTTTTCAAAAAAAATTAATTTTTCTTTGCATAAAAAAAAAGAAGTTGAATTTTCTATATCTTGCTTAACTTCACTTGGTTATAGGGTTATAGGAATACGAGGATGTTTTTAGTGGAAGTATATATGTCAGTTTTTTTCACCAATAATAACTGTAATCATTCATTTTCAAATAGCTCAATTATTTTTAAATACCAGAAAGTAAATGATCCGCACCCTCAGTGTTAATCATAATTTTTCGTTTAATTTCAGGCAGTACTAAGTCAGTGCTTGAGCAGTACCAGTGTCTTCATATCCTAAATTAATATTGCCATTGAATCATCTATAAAGTGCACAGTGCTGAACCTTCTTTAGTATTGTGTGGGTTCTTTACTGTTTCGAAAAGCAAAGACCCTAAATCTATATCAAGTAGTTACAATACCTTCTAAGAGCTTTGGCATTGTGTGTATTTTTACCTTATTTATGTGTATTCCTCAGTGTTAATTTATAATGTAGGTCAATGCCAATCTGTTCATTTTAGATGCTGCTTTTAACAGTGGGCTTGAAAATTGCTTTTCTGATGCTTTCACATCAGACGAGCACTTTAGGTCAGCTCTACACTTGCAGTTAGAAGTGTTGCTTGGAAGATCCCACTAGTCCTTGATGTTTAGAATAGGATGCTTATGTTGTCCTTCAAATGTAATGTTTTTTAAGAGTTTTAGGATAGCTTTACAATTATAGGTAACTTATACCTAGCCAGGGATTTTTTTAGTCAAATATAAAATCACACTAAAACCTTGATTTATAATAGGTATAGCCTTTCTAGCAAGCGTGAAAAACAAAATGTGTCACACAGCAGAATACTTTTAAGGCTTACGGACTGAGAAAGCAGCACATTTATTCATACCTTCCCAGGGCAATTTTAGAACATGATTTTGAGTCTCCTCCTATTCAGAAAATGTTTTTGAGGCTCTGTTAACCCCCCATATTGATCCCAAGACCGAAAGAGGTCATTTAAGAGACACAGGGAAAACAAAACTGTACTCAGTAACAGAAGTAAGATACCCACTCTCATAACAAAAGCTCCTGAGTATTGACCCCGTGCATCCTCACGTACTAACAACCATTCCACTGAACACCCACCTGGTTTCTACAGACACATGAAATAGATCCACTTCCTTCTCCATGCAATGCAGTTTAGCACTCAAGGGAACAATTCTTATTTAACTTCAAGTAGAACACTGTATATGTCCTGGTGGTTGAATTTATTTACATTATGCCTCTTCACAGCTTTATGTCGCCTTTGTATCTGATCTGAAAAGTCCTAATGAGAAAGCCATTCTTAAATGGGACCTAGATCCAAACCCTGATTTAGATTCCTTAAACAAATTAGATTTTGGAGTTAATTTGCAGCAATTTGCATAACATTCTGGTCTATTTTCAGCTAAAATTGCTCAGCACTTTTTTAAACTTGTAGCAAATTACTTTGCTAATGAGACTAAATTACCCTGTGATGTTACAGGTAAATTTGTCTGTAATAAATCTCACATGTGTTTGCAGTGTACGGATTTTGTGTTGCCTTCCTGCTGTTCGATAGATACAACAGAAGAAATAGTGGAGAGGATATAAAGTTTGAACCACTGCATTTATATTAAGAGACCTCCTGTGCTAAATACTATTCCCATATTCTGATGGAGATTTGTTTTCTCCCCTTCACATGCATTTTAAGTTTTACAAAGAAAGTTTACCAAATTAGCTAGCAATGAGGCTGCCTGTCTTCCAAACTCTTCTCTGACAAATAATGTGGTTTTTTTTCCTCTTAGATGGAAGCCATTTTAGTAAGGTAAACAAGACAAAGATAAATAACAGAGAGAATTTGTAATTGCAAAAAAAAATCTAGAAATGTAATAATTTCGTGGATATAAATGGTCCGTGCAGTCAAGTTGCTCTGCAGCCTGTGGCCTCTTGGACTTTCCTGTAGTGCTCTGGTCTGTGTGGGCACACCAGTCTGATCAAACAGTGAGCCTGAGAAGAACAGGGTGTCTGTAGTCAAAGAGCATCTCACAAACACTGCACTGCCTGCCACCATTTGAAAATTCTTGGGCACTTGGTTCAACTCACTTGTACCTTTTCCCTCCAGCAAAAGAATGCTTGAAATCTATTCACATGTGAAATAGTAAGCACTTACTCTGCTAGTTAGGAAACTAACGTCTAAGAACATTAAAACCAATTATTTCAAATAATTTCCAGAATTAATTTGGTGTGTATTGAATATATACTGCCACCTGTGCTAGAGGTCAGTTAGGTTTTAGTTCCGTTCCATATGTAACACAATGACATTAAAATAATTACGTGTGTTTAAATACTTATATTTTGATATATTGAAACATGCTTTCTTAATAACAGAAGTGTTTATTAGTAAGTGGTGTGTGATGCAGAGCGTTATGTCAATTAAGCTGGCAATTAATATCTATGATGTGTAGAAAGGCTTGATTGTTGTTAGATTTCCTTCACCTCCTTTGGATGAAGATTTATTCAAAAGTGATTATTAAGAAAAATGTGGAAATTAAGCATCTAACCATGAGTTAGATTTAACCATAATCTTTGAGCTAGGAATGTGGAGCTGTTAATAGTTGGAAGACTTAATGTCTTATTGTTAAGAGGAGATTGTGTTATTTTAGAAACACACTTTATCACTCTGTCAGTCTCTAATAATTTTTGTCACCTATTCTTAATCCTCTTCTGTTTCCATTATATTTTACTTTGTAAGGCAGGGTAGTCAGAATTAAATGCAGAGAAGGATGTTCCAGTTATACCTACTGGCAAAATTTGAACAATATCTCAGATACCCACTTGCTGAGTATAAATAGAAGAGGAAGGGTGTTTGGGTTTCTATCACAGCTGTATTTTCAGTCTGTTTTGGAATGCTTCATTATCTAACAATCTTTGGCTAAACTCTTTAAAATTTGAAGCTTCCCTTTTCTTCCTTTTTGTATTTCTAGCTCTAATTTTTGCAGCCTTCCAAGGGATGGAAGAGGCAATTTCCATTTTGCAGTGATTGAAAGAAAGGGGTTTGCTTCTTTTCTTTGCTGCTGGGCAGAATGGAATAGTTTTTATTTCACAGATTTCACAGCATATATTTCAAAATAGGGTTCAAAACCTTAGTAGTAGTCAAAACAGCTAATGTAAATTAGCTTTGACTTGCTTCTGCTATTGCAAAGCCATAAGCAATAGCCAGATTGCAGATTGCAGGGTCAGTGTTCTCAGCTCAGTTGTTCACTCTTGTCTCACCAGTATCTATCCACAGTGTCTCTGATAGCTCTTTCCCACATCTCCTATCCAGCTCATCAGCTATTCCAGCTCAAGGCTCACCAGTGTTTCCCCAACCCGGAATGTAGACCATCCTCATCCAGGAAAATCATTAGCAATTAGGATTAATAAGAAGATAAAGCAGGACTGCAGTGATCAAGCAAAGGTTTGGCTGGACCAGCATACTGAAGCACAATTTATTTATACAGGACTAGGCCCTTTCATCTTGTCCTTCTCTATTTTCTCATGTTATTTCTCTCCCATGCATTTGGCTGTCTCCTTTTCCTATCTTTGCCCTTCTGCCCAAACATCCCATAATTTGGCATGTTGTCACAATCCCTTGCAACGTCCCATCAGCATGCTCTTTCCCATAGGACCTGTGATGACCTTTTCATTCATTCCTCCCTGTGTGCCCACCTTACCAGTTAACAAAGCTCAGGCTGAACCTCTCGAACCCTTGGAGCAGTTCTTTCAGTAGTCCATCAACCAGTGACCTCCCAGACCTGGTCTTTTGTATTGTCTCTCACATTATAGAGTTTGTGTATGTAAGTGTGGTTTATTACTTTTCCTGTCTCATCTGTGTTTATATGCTGGACAGCCACTGAGCAGATGTCCGCATAAAACAGATGCCCTTACATTCCAGGTATCTACATTTCATTTCCTTCCACACATTCCACACAACCCATCTATTGTATTGAATTAGAAAAGCAAGTTATCAAGCAATTCATATGCTAAAACCATACAATAATCAAGTATATATGTATAGACATGATAGATAGATAGATAGATAGATAGATAGATAGATAGATAGATAGATAGATAGATAGATAGATAGATAGATAGATAGATAGATAGATAGATAGATAGATAGATAGATAGATAGATAGATAGATTAGATAGATAGATAGACAGACAGACAGACAGATATTGTTTCAGACATATCATCAATGTATTATTGACTTGTTTTGCCAACACATATGTTTTTGGCTGGTCATATATAACTCCTGGTAGATTAAGTATCGAACAGTCCACTGTTGTGGTAAACACCATTGAATCAAAGGTGTCTCGGTTTGAGACAATTTGGAGGGGCAGAGACCTTGGATGGAAGACTCCTTCCTCTGATTCAATACCCCTGGTTCTCTCCAACATAGAGGAGGAAATCAGATATACCTGGATGTAAGTGAAAAAATAACTCTTTATCAAGAAGAATGCTGAACAATACTGATAAAACTGGATTGAGCTAACCAGAAAAATTCCCAAGCTGCCACCCACTGGACCAAAAAGACAGTGCCAGTGTCCTCCCACCCATTAAAACCTGGCAGGAATAGTTGGAGGGTCAGTGCTGGAGTGAGGCTGCAGTGCTGGCACAGGCACAAGACACTCACTGAATCCAGCAATGAGACCTGGTCACTGCAACTCTGATGGTGGTTGTAGTCCTGATCTGCTGAGATGGTGGTAGAGGCCTCGGAGGTAGAAGTCCCATGGAGTGAGGGAAGGAGACCTTCAACCTGCCTAGTGAAGTCTTAGTGGTCTTTTATTGGGCTCAGGGTAGGTGGGAATGCCTCTGGTACCTCTACTGGGGCAGGGAGTTCTTCACTGGGTGATTAATACTGGATCACAGAACATTTCAAGAGTCTTTGACACCTTCTAAGCACAGGTGGATCTATTATGGCCATCAGCAGATTTGAATATCTTCAGGTCATGTGAGTGAATTGTCCTGATGTCTCCCTGAGGGAAGTTATCACAGATGAGTCATTTGTATAAGGGCAATACCCAGCTCGTAGCCTGAGGTGGCAGGTGTGCACGCCCTCGGAGTCATCAGCCTTGCAGTCTTTTCACACTTGTGGATACATTCTTCTCCTAGAAGAGTACCACCCTTATTTTAAGTCCCTCCCCACAGTCTAAATTAGTGGGCATATTTGGAGAAAAGAGAAAAGAAGAGGTGAATACCAGAGTCTATGTGTAACCCAGGACAAAAGGTCAGCCTTGAAACTAATAAATTACATTTCTCAAATGATCTTGGCATGAGATATCCAAGCTGTCCTTATTGGGAATATAATTATCACTGCCTCCAGTACTGACCTGAACCCTTTCTTGAGTCCAAATTCACTTTTTATTTTCATTGTGTGGGTACCAATATGTTCTCAGATGTAATGAAAAAAAACTTCATATGATACCAGAGGAGAAGACTCTGGCATCAAGCTGACATGAGTGTACTTTCTTCAGTCTGTGTACTAGAGTCTGATACCTTTTCCTGTCCTGTCTGCCTGTGTCATGGCATCATGGGATTTGAGGAGAGCAAGTGCTTCTGATCAGCAAGTAGACAGTGTCATTAAGGGCAGAGAGCCAACTTTAAAAGGAAAGTTTGAACATGTCCTGGGAAAAGAACATGTGATTAATCAGATGAAAGCAGCTCTCTGCTTACCATGATTTTTTTTTTTTTTTTTTGTGGCACAAATCATGTAATTTATGTTCTGTCAGTTTTTAGTTTGATTGGAATAGATTCCTGATTTATTAGTAAAGCTGAACAATGAATTCAGATATATGCATGCTGAGCTTCCTGGTCTTGATAGGGTTTGCCATACAGTCCATAATGCCATATGTGAAAGAGCACAGCTCTTTCTTTAACAGCTCTCTAACAGCATTTTCCAAAGATGAACACAAAATATTTCTAGGGGGGAAAAAGGAAGAAAATAGCTTTCAGAAATTGACAGTATCCATGAATTAAGAGAGTTATAAGAAACAACCCAACACAGATTCATCCAGCATTGTTAATAATTCTAGTCTGATCCTCTTTTTCATTATTTTGAGAAGAGGTGGCATGAAAAGGGGACAATGCATTCAAGACATGGTCATATGTGACTGGGCAAACTCAATTGTGCTCCAGAGTTGAAGGTTATTCGTTTGACTTCAAAAGTGGCTACTTTGGGGTTGGACTGTGTGAGAATAGAGTTGGTCTCCTGTATCTCCTGACAACTTGGTACTCTAGTGTTGGTTTATTTATACTAGGCAGACTGAGTCTGGCAATATTCTGTTTTCTTTTTCTCCTAGATCAAACAAGGCAGCAGCCACGAATATGTCAGTAAATATTAAATTGAGAAATTTTCTTTTCATCTTGGGAGAGACAGAAGTATCTATCAAAAGTCCTTTGAGGGCTTGGGATTTGATGCCCCATTGGCGCAAATTGCTGCTTATTCACCCATCCCAGTATTGGCAAAAGACATCTGGCAGTAGCACTACTGAATTCATTGGAGCTGTGACTAACTTAGCTCGACTGAGATCTGCCCCAGGAGACTCTCTTGGTCAGAATTGTCTCTCAGGCTGTGGCTCTTAACTCCATAAAAGACTTAAACAAATAGTTTCATTTCCTTTGCCTCAAACAAATAATTTCATTTCCTTTAACTCTATTTCCATAAAATTAAATAGATTCTGATAACATCCATCACAGTGTCACGATTTCTCAGGCATAGTTGAACCTGCTGGAGAATATAGTTTTAAACAGCTATATAGATATGTGATGGAAACACAAAGCTGGGGTGAGACTTCTGAATAAGGGCTGTTGGAAAAAAAAAAACAAACAAAAACAACAACAACAAAAAACAACAAAGCAAGACAGTAGTCCAGATAAAAAACAGCATCAGAAGCTATGTTCCCAGTTGTGAACAGTCAGTTTCATCTCTCCCTGCTTGACACAATTTCTCTGCCAAGTATCTGAGCTTAGAAATTCAAAGAAAGTTTGCAAGATAAGTCTTGTCTTTCCCAGGTAAGAATAGGATCTTTATTCAATAAAATTTAACAAATTTTGTCAAGTTATGCAAAGTGTTATGCAACATCTGTTTCATTTCTGTTGTATTACCCATATATTTTTTTCTTTACAGAAATGCATTTTAGATTAATATTTAATGCTCTCACTTTTAAGAAACTGTCTTTGAATCATTTTGGTCTGCTGCTGACTTCAGGTTCCTGGGAGAGGAGGAGCTGCATGAGCTGAATACTAGTGTCCTGTCAGCTGCCATAACTGAAGAGGGAAGGTGCACCTCAGGAATACTGTCTGAATGTGTCAGAACCACACATTTCCCCTTAGAAATGAGCAGAAAATAGCAAAACCTGTCACCCGAGAGCATCCATAAACTGCTGAGGCGCATGAGATGCCACTTGGTTGTGTCCAAGAGGGAGAGTGGGGAAAAAAGCATAGGCACAGTCCTTCTGAAAGGAGGCAGAACCCTTTGAGTCTGCAGATGAATTGAAGTACACAGAATGATTTTTGCTACAAAGTAATATTTTTTTCTCATTCCTAATCTTTTTTTTTAGCAGTGAAGCAATTAAAATATTCATTCAACATATTGTGCTTTGAAAATATAATTCACAAAGATCAGCAGGCATGTTTTCATTCTGTCGTTCCTGATATTACTCATCACACTAGGCAGCTCATTTATTTTTTAACTGTGTTCTCTTCTATCAGATCTTGTTTCTTTTCAGAGTTTGAAGTGTGAAGCTCAGTGGTTGATTCACCTTTTGTAGAAGTGATGTATAGATTTTTGTTCCTAGTCCGTTTAGTAAATGTCATCTGTTTTGTCATGTAGGTGGCACTTCGTGTAGCATGGCTGGTTTGAAAATCTGGTTAGCAGAGGGAGCAAATGTATTTTAATATGAAGGTTAAATAGTGATAAATTGTAAAACCAAGCAAACAAAAAAGTCACACCCCTCACATCTCCTAGATAAACTTGGTAAATTTTTCCTGGCTCGGAAATGAGCTAACTGATTTATTGCAAGTCATCCTGTTCACATGGGAAAGGTTTGACCAGTGAGATATGTTGCAACACCTTTTCTCTTTGACCTGTTTATCTGGTTTCATCTGAAAGATGTCATGGTTTCTCTGAGCAGCAGAAGCATAGATTCTCAAAAAGATGAATGAACTTTTCTTCCTGAAATTGATATATTTTACCAATGTCCATTGATATCTCTGCACTCTCCACATGGTGCTGGTTGCTGTAGTCTTTGAGGTGACCTGCATATTGCTCAGGAATTTGGACATGAAGTACTCATACAATGTCTGTTTAAGGGAAAATATAAACACTAGCACTTTGGTATTTAGGACAAGGCTGTGTTGTAACTGTATAGGCATTAAAACATTTTAATTTAGCACTGTAACATCTTGGTATATACACTTTTTGACTACACAAGTGCCTTATTTTTTGGTCTTCCTGTTATTAAAAAAAACCCAAGAATGTGCTAGATAAACTGGTAGAAGAAAGAAAGATAACTTCTGTTTCAACAGAATTTTGGAACCTCAAGGGCTGAATCATTTTTCAGTCCTTATTTGCAGTGAATCGTAGAACCATAGAACTATTTAGGTTGGAAATAACCTCTAAGGTCATTGAGTGCAACCATCAACGCCAAAGTCCATCTTTAAGTGCCACATCTACATGATTTTTAAATACCTTTAGGGATGGTGACTCTACCACTTCCCAGGGCAACATGTTCCAGTGTTTCACAATTATTTTGGTGAAGAATTCCTTCATAAAATCCAACCTAAACCTCTCCTGACATAACTTAAGACCATTTTCTCTTGTCCTACCACTTTCTCCTTGGGAGAAGAGACTGACACCCGCCTGGCTACCACCTCGTTTTTGGTAGTTGTGGAGAGCAGTCAGGTCCCCTCTGAGCCTCTTTTTTCTAGGCTAAACAACCCGAGATCCTGGGGACTTGTGCTCCAGACTCAGCAAAGGCTGCTTGGTTGTTCCTCTCTGGACTCACTCCAGCACCTCAATGTCTTTCTTGGAGTGAGTGGCCCAGAACTTGACACAGGATTCAAGGTGTGGCCTCACCAGTGCTGAGTACAGGGGGACAATCACTGCCCGAGTCCTGCTGGCCACACTATTGTTGATACAGGCCAAGATGCCATTGGCCTTCTTTGACACTAGGCACACTGCTGGCTCATGTTCAGCTGGCTGCAAACAGTTCCTTTTACAACTGACATCTTTCCAGCCACTCTTCCACAAGCCTGCAGCACTGCATGGGGTTGTTGTGACTGTAACACATGACCCAGCACTTCTCCTTGTTTAAGCTAGTATTAGGTCCATGAAATGCCATACGTCGGTGTGACTCCCCTCTGCAGAAGTGCAAGAACACATGCCCATGCAAGAACACATGCCCATGCAAGAACAGCTTCACAAATATTTCAAAACCTTTTCATCTTTAAAGTAAAATGGCCAGCTGAAGTGCCTGGCTGGCTTTGGGCCTCAGCCAACTACACATATGGGGAAACTTTTTTGACAGAGATGTCTGTATAACTTCCTTGAAGCTAAAACGTTGTACTCCTTGGATGTTAGTTTTGAATCAGTGTGGCTTCTTAAAATTAGATTCAAGACTGTTTACTGTTTGAGGAACAAATAGTGCCAGAAAGTAATAAAGATGTATTTGTTGCGAACAGTTTTTATAATAAATTGTACTTGGTATTCTTGACCTTCTTGATCATTTGCTGAAATACTTTTGTGCTTTTTCTATAATGGTATTTTATATAAGATATCACATTAGAAATTTATTTTATAGGCCACCTTGCGTATGCATAAGACTTCTGTTCCTGCATCACTGAAGGGTCTCCCTCAGTAGAACAAGCTTGCCATGATGTATTTGTCATCCTCGTCTGTTTGTGCAGACTTCCTCCTTTTGCTTTCATCTTTGCTCATCCCAATTCAGTTGACATAACATCCTTACTGAGACTACAGTAGCTGCTCACATTCCCAGGAATTAAATGTAAAGGCAGGAGTACTAAAAACTTTATGACATTAAGTGGTTTTTTTTGTTTGCTATAGTCTTGTGATTTTTCCTCTAGATTGTGATGTGTTACACTCTTAAAGGAGATGATGTTTCTCCTGCACAGGAGAAACCCTTGCCAAGACAAACCTTGATGAAGCGTAAGAAACCTTCATGAGGCAGCACTCTTGGCTGACTTTGACTGCTTTTACAGAGATTCAGATTTGTCAGTTTGTGGAGTTATGTTGCCCCTGAAAAAATAATACAAGGAATCAAAGCAGTGTAATGTAGCAGCTTTGCAGTGCTACCAGCACACCCTTGCTGGCCCACAGCCTGCATAAACCACAGCTTAATTTGATTGGATAGCATTTATTAATACCAATATTCATTCCCTAACTTTATGATTATCACTTTGGCCTGTTTCAGATAAGAAGACAAGGCGGAATACAATTACTGGTGGACCTATTGGACCATCGGATGACAGAAGTCCACCGTAGTGCCTGTGGAGCTTTGAGAAACTTGGTATATGGGAAGGCAAATGATGACAACAAAATTGCTCTGAAAAACTGTGGTGGTATTCCAGCATTAGTACGGTTACTCCGCAAGACTACAGATTTGGAAATCAGAGAACTGGTCACAGGTTTGAATCTTTCAATATTTTTCTTCAAACTATATATCAGTCTGGCAAGCACTGTTCTGTGCTTCATGCCACCTTACTCCATCAGTAACTATTTTATTACCCTATTATTTCCCATAACAAAAAACTTTCAAGCCCTTTGTATGTATGTAATGTATGAATAGCTTTCAATATCATGCAGTTTACAGATGTAGGCATGGCTTAAGCCTATGACTGCTGGTTCACTTCGTTCTTGGTTAGCCATGAATGCCCTTGCAGGAGATGTGCTCCATACATAGATATGTTGTGGTGGGAATCCTCTCCGTCCTGTCTAGTGTAGGGCTGCCCATGCAGGAGTTATATTTTACTGAATTTACTTGGAAGCTGTTACTCATTCCTTTTATATCCTATATAGTGAGAAGGAGAACTTGTTTGGGGTTTTTCTACCTTTCTTGAAGTTCTGATAGGAAAATGGAATACTGTGTTGGAGAGGTGGACGACATCATCTTCTGAAGCTTTTTTTTCTAAATTTGATACCATGCTATGTATTGTGCTATACAGGGAGCATGTAGGTAGTGAGAGTTTATTTCTTTTCTTGATTAAGTAGAATCTGGTTGCTTTAAGATTGTTTGGACTTTGTCCCTTATGAAATTCAAGGGAGAGGGGAGTGGGGGTGGTGTTCAGAAATACAGGAATGCTGTCAAACAGGGCTGATCTGAAATGTTGGAGGGGTTTTTCCCCTTGTCCCTAAGCTATCCTATTTAATATGCACAACTGAAGCTAGATGGCGGGGTTTTTTATTTTTCACTTTGTGACTTAATTCTTAAGGCTACAAATAAAAAATGTTTTCATCATCCTTTTTTCAATGCCTTATTTTCATTATGATTTTCCTACTAAAATATGTAAGAAAATTTCTCATTTCTATCACAGAATCATCAGAGTACATGTTATCTGTGCTTCTGCAGAAATTACTTACCTCTTGTTTCAGGCCTCATTTAGGATACAATTGATAGGATTATCATCCTTTGGTTGGCACCAGGTTCCTTCCTTGAGGGTGTCTGAATAAACTGCATGGTGTTTATTAAATGTAGATTTTTATATTTAATTTTGTGTCTTGAGTTGCAACACTTATCACCTCCTATTTGTTAGTCAGGATTAATGGGGCAGAGATACGGGTTTACATGAGCTCAGATAATGCCTCCTATAGAGTGACAGAATTACTGACAGATCTAATAAAGTGTAACCACTACTTCAGATTCAACATACTTTTTTGTCTCTTGGTTATGTTGTTGGTGTCCTGGCTCCAGGGAACATTTTGTCTGTTTACTCTTGAGTAGTAAGAGGCAAACTGCTAATAAGCATCAGCAGTACACCTCAGCAGTCACAGTGGCACTTCCCATACTATCTGTAAATGGAACACATAATGTCATTAGGTCATTTAAGAAAATATAAGGGGCTATGATTAATGTTGATTCCATTGCACGGTGTGTTGTTAAATTTTCCTAAATTCCCACAGAAAGAAAGGATGTGGGGGCTAGCAGTGTTATTGCCAAGAGGAGTAGGTCCTGACCTTTGATGGTAGGCAGTAACCTGCCTTTGTACAGGTAGATGCAGCTCCCCAGGATGGTAAGCATCAGGAGTGTTGGACATTTATGAAAGGGGGGAAGAGTGAGATGGTGACCTCGAGGAACGGAATCAAAGTCAGTGGTATTTCAAGATTTTATATCTGGTTTTTTATTGGGGTTGTTTGTTTTTAATAACCAGTACATCCCAGAAGGCCACTGCTTGCCCTGGCCCTGTTTTGTGCCCTTCAGAATGTAAATCACTGGTCCTTGCTTTCAAAATGCAAACCTGGTTGTGGTAGTGTTATGCAAAGCACCCTTTCAAAGTAAGGCTCATAGTTGCAGCTCTCATCTTGCATCTCTTAGGAAACAGGCTGAAGTCACGCATCTGAATCAGTTCTCCTTTGCTTTTCTTGTAAAATCTTGTAGTGTGACAGCAACCTCAGCTCAATTACTTCCTTCTGTCCTTTCGGGGGAAGGAAAGGTAGCTCCTGCAGCAAGTTCCTCAGTAATGAAAAGAGTTGATTTGGTGGCAGGCACAAGATAAAATAAAAGAAGTTCCTCATGCTTTCCATCAGCCTTCCTGAGCTGAGGTGGCAGGAAGGTGATTATTTCAGTAGGGTCACTGTAGCCTGAAGGAGATACAGAGAAAGTAATAGCAAATATCTCTTTTGGGAGTAAACATAATACCTTGAGCCTTTCTATCTCATGTTCATTGTGCATCCTGTCTATATAAAACCTGCACTTGTTTGTTACTTTTGGAGAGGACACAAAGTTCCTGCCTTAGGAATTCATGCAGGCTCTGACATTGCTGCCCCTAAATACTCCTCCAGCATTTGTCCTCAGAGCACTTCTCTTAGGTGGGGAAGTGTCATTATCTCGCTCTTACAGATGGGGAACTGGGCCTATCAAGTGTAAATGACCTGTCCAGAAATGTGGCAAGATGAAGGTGTGAATCACTCTGAATAGGCACTCAGCTGCAAGGGAAGAAATATGGGCAGGAGAGGTTTTTTAGCAGCTCAATTTGTCTGGTAGCAGTGAAGCATTCATTGCCTGCCCCAAGTACCGTGCAGCACTCACCCAACAGAGCGAAAGTTCTGATATTAGTTACTTCCTCAAACATGCACATTTTCTTCCTTTTTGTTGCTTCTCTCTAAGGAGATTATAACTTAAATTTCCAGCAATCTCAAGGCTGGCTTTGGAAGGGTTATTTTAACCTGCAGACCAGCTTTCTATCCCAGTAGCTCCTTGATTGTCAGGGTTGCCTTCAGCACCATTTGTGGGTTTTCCTCTTTTCCAGATACTTCTTTCTGTCATAATCTTTCCAAAAGAGTTTTGGAGTTATTCACTTTTTCCTTTATCTTGTCTTTCTCCTCCTCACTAGCAGAGGTCTTGGGCTAATACTTAAAAATCCTTACCATGCTCCAATTTTTGGATTGCACAAATTTAACCTTATAGCAAAGTATTAGAGCTTCAAGGCTCTCTCATGTCAAGCAAATGGTTTCAGTGCAGGCTCCCATGTAGAAGCCATGAGGGAACTGTGCTGCCTGGCTGTTATGAAGTTTAATGGTGTTAATGTCCAGGAAATGCTTCCTAAAATATGGAAAGATTTTTCTTACAGAAACACTTCCACAGTAACAGGTTTTTACTGGAAGAATGTGGATAAACTGAGGTATAAGAATAAATATACATTTATGTGAAAGTGAAGTACTCTGATAGAAATAGAGATGTCAGCATGGCTACAGCCTCTGGTAATTTCCAGAGACTCAAGGACAACTGGAGTTACAATACTTTGTTACCTGTAGGTCTGTAAATGAAAATAAATAGGTGTAAGCTGGATGTGCCATACTTAACCATCTTTTCACTCCAGCTCTCTGCTACTAGTTCCCACAGTAGCTCCTGTTAATAGGAAAAAATAAAAGCTTTCTATTTTAAAATAATTAAATGTTAACACTTTTCTAATAAATATAAATAGACAAGAACACAGTACAAAATTAGCACAGATCCTGCAGATGGTAGAAAGAAATGTTTTCACTTGGCAATAATGAAAATGAGTGACTGATTTCTGATTCTCTTGCCTTTCCTGAGTTAATTATGAACCCTTCCATAAAATTCTATTTTAGCATTCTTTCTATTTGTTTTGCTGTCAGGGGAAAAAAAATTACATGAAAAATGTGACGTGTTAGCAAGGATAACACAAGAATCCCATGGATGCCTTGTGGAGAAGGTGAGGTCAAGCAGCTGTTGCTAGATCCTTTCCAACCTAGAGCATTCTGTGATTCAGTCAATCCTTGCTCCCTTTTTCATCAGCTCCGTTGGATAACTGGGTATCTGTTTAAGATAAAATTATTTAAATGCTGTGCTTCTCGTTGTTGGCAAACAAAATCCATCCTAATTAGAAAAAAGTTTCTCCGTATGAACAATAAGCTAGCTGAATTGAAAAAAAAATCCGTTTTAAAGAGGGCCCTTATGACTGTTTCACCTGTTTTCAAACTGTACATACCATTTTTGATTGAAAGGTAAAATTGAATAATCCACTTTTAGAAACACATGATAAAGAGCTATAGCTCTAAATAATGTCAGGAGAAATCATTTTTTTCCTGTGCTAGCAGCCAGCTTCCTGCTTATTTTGGTTGACAATAAAGTGTCAGAGATTTAACTGTTGTCTACTGAAAATGTATAAATTATAAAAATTATCACATTTACAAAAAAAAATGGAAAAAACCATAAACTATCTAACACTAAGCATATATACTATATGCAGATAGGTAGATACTGACTCAATGTATTTCATTCACATTTTTGTTCACTGAAAGAAAAAGCATATATTCCGTACCTGCAAAATATTATGTTTTGTACAAAATGTTTCTCTCAAAGAAGCGCTAGTTGTCCAAATAGATTTGGCCCACAGTCAGGTTAGACAGGAAAAAAATTTTATTTACTTCCCCAATTTTGGATTCCAGTATCCATTAGTGTTGTCTTTAGTTTCACCTGTGGCCAGTTTGTGTGTCGGCTTGGTTGGTCCTCTGTTGTCACCCCATGTTATGCAACATTATTATGTAGTTGTTTTACATTTCTGTTCCGGTTTTAGTAGTTACCATATGTTTATAATGAGGGATTTATAACCTTATTGATAGTCTCTCAGTGTTACTGAAAGCAATTTCGTGTTGTCCACAGTACATCTATCTGGTTTAACTGCTGCAGGTGAAACCTCCTTTTTTGATTGCATACTGCTTATTAGTATGTGCATAAATTATTGGCAGATTAGTCAGGACACTCCAGAGGGGTCCCTTTGAGCCTTGTATGTGTCCTTGCTAATCTGTGTAGTTGCAAGCTAGTGAGCCTGCAGGGTATGTAAAGCATGTTTAAGGGAGTATTCTATTTAAATGGACCTTTTGGTTTACTTCAGTGGAAGATTTAATTTGATTTCATTTTCTTAGATAATTCTGGGCAGTTCTTTAGAATTTTTAACTTCCTAGTACAAAAGCAATTCTTCTTTTGGGAGTTCCCAAAATCAAAATTACGGGCCTGCAGTTGTTTCCTATTCGTGATGTTATTTTCTAATTGACTTCATAAGGTATTACACTTGTGACTTTTTGTATAGTAAATCATATATTACGGCAAAGGGTTGACTACTTAGTACTTGGGATCTTGAAGCAGTTTATCAATTTAATAATTTTCTGCAAAAGTGCCCTTGACATTAGCTTAGTTACTGGAGTGTGTAAACACAGATGTGGAATTTTATTGTGATATAAACATTCATTTAGAGGTGGCACTTATTTGTAACCCTATTGCTCTCTGGAAATTTGATTTGAAAATGAGTAAAGGCTGTTTTATCCCACTCAGAGGTGACTTTCCCACAGACTTGAGTAAAGAAGAATCAAACTCTTCCATGAACTGCATTCTTACAGTATTTTACCTTGATGTAATTCTTAAAATCTCTATTATATCCCTTTTCTTTGCAGGTTTATATTAGATATTCCAGTACTGATCCTATTAAATATCCCATTCTTTAATTGTATTCAGGTTTTGTAATGGAGCAACACAAGTATAAGGCCATTTGGCCAGTGAAAGGCCTAATTAATTAACAGCTTTTGATATGTAATATGAACAGATAGGAAGGAAGATAAATGTATAAGAGAGGAATTCAGCATTACTTTAACTGAAAATTAGATTATAAAGTTCTGTGGTTTAGATTCAGGTACATATCCTGGCTATCACAAACTTTTCAAACAGGCAACATGAAAAGCCATATATGTGGTTAGATTGTCGTGATGGCATAATCACGGTAGGACTGCTGCTACAAGGTTGCCGTAACTTTGGTTCAATGTGTGCTTACCTAAGAGAGTAAGACTGCCAAATATCTGGGGCTCATAACTCTATTTAGTTAACGAAAATGGAGACAGGGAATAAATGCAGAAAGTATACAAACTGCCTCCTAAGATGCAGCTCTGTGAATTGGCTTCTCCTCTGCCTCCGATATCTGATCACTATGTCCTATCAAGTCAAGGAAATTAGAAAGGTTAAGCATGGAGATAGATAACTGCTAGCACAGAACACTGCTTTCAGAAGTGCTTGGTTTAATTTTTGGCAAGAAAATATGTTCATTCATTTCTTGCTTAGTGTCTTCTCTGCACATTCTATAATAACTTTAAACAAGTATTTTGAGGAACTTACCAAACACAGAGGCAGGTGACTTACAGAGTTTAAGCTTAATTATTTTTTTGAATAACAGATTTAGGATGTGATTCACAAATTTCAAGTGTACTTGCTTAGGCACTAAAGTTTGCTTGTGTGTTTTAAATGGTTTTCATTCAAAATTATTTGAAGGGTATTAGCTCTAATAAATATTTCCTACTCTTTCTCTAAATTGATGTAATTGCAAGTACAATATCCTACCACAGTCAATTTTAAAACTTGATTAAATATTTTCACCTAATTTACTTCTAATTAGGTGTTTTACATAGAAGTTGTTTTTAACATTAACAACATTATTTGTGTGCTGAAAATTCGTATCTATTTACTCTGAATCAAAACCAGTGGCTGAATGAGAAATTACATATTACCATTTCTCCAATATTTCTTTCTGCAAGTACAAAAACCTTTTCATTTTCCCAAGGTTTCATAATAGTTTGACTCCCTCCCTTTGCTTGAGATACTTTTAAGCAAGGTATTTGTCAACCTCCGCCCTGAATTTTGTGAGCCAATGAGAATTTCATATAAAATGCCAGGCTCCCTCAAATCCCCTGCAAGTCTCAGATTGCTGTAAAAACAATGCGTTTAATCTCAAAGACAAAACTTTTCATAGGCTAGTTTATGGTTCCTTGCTGTTGCATTTTAAGTCTTGTTAGGGGGAAAACAAGGATTTGCCGAACTCAGAAAAACTACTTGTTATTGCTGCCTTGAAAAAATTAGACTTATGCTGCACCATTACCAAAGCTAAGCAAAAGCGAAACAAATGAAGTTACCCTGGTCTGCAGAAGCAGCTGCTCAGTTTAATCAAGCTGAAGGTCCAAGTGCCCCAACACAACTCCAAGGAACTCAACTCCACCAAGGCAGTGCAAACCCTCTGGCCTGTTACTGGCAATGGCAATGACAGCTTAGTGGGCTGCATGGCTGCTCTGTTTTTCCACTCCAGTCATCAGTTACTTTAGGGTTTTTTACAGAGTCTCCAAAGATCCCTATTGCATATACATAATTTTCAGAAAGTACTTAAAATACCTATTTGTGCTTCTCCAGACTAATACGCTGACATTTCATTTTCAGTGGATGTTCCATAACAAGGCACAGCCATATAAAGAGGAATGCTGTTGGACTTTACATTATGATTCTACAGTGTGGCAGTTTAAATTTTAGATTTTAGCATCACCTACAGAAAATATTACCATCTTTTCTAGAAATGTGGAAGTGATTTCCAAACAAATTCAGGGCAGGAATTAATTGACATTTTTTAAAGTTTTCACGTGAACCCAGTGGGGAACCACTTACAGAGACATCAAATCTTTGTAATCATTTTCCTTGCAAAACAGGAAGGTAAAAGGCTGTACAGTTTACACCATTATGTTGTTGGGAAACTGATTTCCAATGTATAGTCTGTGACATCTTCAAGAAATTCCAGAGTCATTCAAAACACATCCTATTTATAGTTCATATGTAACAGCACATCTAAAAGTAATTTAATAAATTGTGTAATTTTGCTTCAGAAATGATGCTGTCTTATCAAATAACACTTAGGCAAACAATATTGACAGTTAAACTGAATCATTTTACAGCAAATCTATTACAATTTACTGTCTAATTATAAGACAATCTTTGCCCTGTTTCTCAATATGTTGTCATTATTTTGGCTCTGCAGATGGGAAACCCCAATGACAGAATCTGTTGTCTTCATGGAAAGCCGTTCTCAACTTTTTCTGAATTATCAGGTTAACTACTTTACCCCCTGCTGCTCCCAGTTGAATAAGGAGAGGTTTTAAAATAGATGCATTCTCAAATCTTCTGCCCTGCTTTCTTAGCAACAGGCTGGGGCACCAATTTATCATTTAAGGTGTCACATCCAAAGAATTTTTATAGGTAAAAGGGAACATACTGTTAAACAGCAATACAACACCTTCCTGAGGTTCACAGTGCCTGTTTCCCAGAGGTGAATGGGGGAGAGACAGAACAAGTCACTAGGGTGTCAAGGTCTCAACTGGGAACACTGGTATGCCCCTGGCAAGGGAGTCCCTTACCTCTCTCTCTTTTGGATGTGCTTGTGGATTGTTTCATCAGTTTTCCCATCACAGCTGCTTCCTTCTCCCTGTTTCGCAGGCAAGATCCCATTCACTTGTCCAGCGTTTACCACCCTCAGTCTCAGCACAAGACCCAAGATGGTCTCTTTTTGCTCTCCTTTTTTCTCTAAGTGGGAAATAATTGTTTTCCCTTGTACAATCAGTAAGATGCATCTTCTATGAAAAATTCATTCAAGTTGTTTTGATTCATGTGGCAGTAAAACTGATTTAATAATTTGCAAGTTAATATACTATATAAATGATTTTCTTTTTTTTTCTTTTTTTTTTTTTTTACTTTGGTCAAATCTTAAGTTTAAGAGGAAATATCAAACTAGGTAATCTGGAGTGATAAATAGAGGACATCTGTTGCAACATATGGCTTGACATAACACCTGCATTGAACTTTTTCAGCAAGTCATAATCCTTTGGAAAAATTCAGCTGGGCATATAATTTTGATGCCCTAGCCAGAATGATGGAGTATTAAAACGCTTACAGTTTAAAACCATTTTGTAGTTATATATGTTTGCCATTTCCAACACAAAATACTTAAATTGTATTTTGAGTATAATTTATATATTCTAAATATATAAACTATGTATTGTAGTTTTTGTTTAGAAACAGATCGGGATGTTTCACTTTTTCTGTTTGCAAAATGAAAGTTTGAGGATATGGTGAAACATGTTCATTCTATGATCAAATTACTTTTTTTCACTATGAACACTATTTCTTAAAAAATTTATTTATTATTTTTAGGCTCAAAGGTCAACCTCCCTTTTTCCATCCCAAATAATCTTATTTTCAGTGCCTTCTTCTTCCCACATAACAATTTGGCTAGTAAATAAGTGTTCCTTTTTTTTGTATTTTCTTTTTTTAGCAACTATACACTGAACCTTTCATTTTACACATGGATGCAACTTTATAGATTGGACTAACTTTCTAATTGATTCTTATCAGAAGGGAGTTTTGTGTTTAGAGATGTAATTTAATGTTCAGCTTTAAGTATAGAATTATTATTTTCTGTATTAGGATCTGTTATCAAACATATTCTGATTTTGTGTGCTAGAAAAAATTATTCAGTAAAATACGTGTGTAAGCTCTGAAAAAAACTCTTTCCTTTCATATATCCATCTTTGATTTCTTTCTTTTCTAATAAAGTATTTATTTGGGAATGGCATTGCTGTTAGTCATGTATTAGGATAACATTTTGTTTGAAAGCAGTTGATTTATATTTTCCTGCGTTTCTCTGACTTAGAATAAATTGCTTTTGGTGTGGCTTCTGTGTTTTATAGGACCTATTTAATTTCGTCAGCTAGAATGCTAGTTAGGCAGGAACAACTGATCTTTCCATAGAAACTTAAATCAACTCTTGTAGTAATTCCTCTACTGTTTAACATGAAAGCTGATAGCTGTCTACTGTTCTTGTCTGACAGTTCTTCCTTTTCACAGTTATGTGTTAATTTGAAGTGTATGGGAGAAAGAGAGGAGCAACCTTAGGTCAAAAATTCAGTCCCATGAGAGGAATACAGACTTTTTTAGTTAATGCAATAGCATTTGGACAGAATTTGGTTTTAAGCAATATTAAAATTGGTCCCTCCTTTTTGTTTTAATAAAATCTGAGATGTAGTTTTGGAATGAAAAGAGCAGTAATTGAGAAAGAAAGAGTTAGCTTTTCAGGGCAAATGTTTATGTTGTTTATACTAAATGTAGTGTATACTTACATGTAGTCAGGATCAAGCTATGTTTGTAAATAAACAAAAAGACCAGGCCACAATAATCCTTCTCCTCTGTGGAGGAGCTTTGTAAGGCTATGAGTGTCTGCAAAGAGAAAAAAATTCTTCTCGCTGCAGCTTCCCTTAGTGTTCCCGAAGCTTTTGTCTGCTTATGACTTTTATTGAAAGATGGTCTTTCTCAATCTGGACTTCCTACATCAGCTTATATACAGATAGAAAACCACCTCTGCATGTAAATAAGTGAATTACAGGAAGGCATGCATAGGTATTCACTCAACAGCTAAAAAATTATTTCAAGAAAATTGGTGAAAATTCTTTGTCTGTTATGCCAATTTTAAACTTATTTTCACAGTGTGCTTTGAAGGAACTGCCTTATGAGCTCTGAGTTGTTCAGGTGCCAGAATTCAAATCAGCCACTTTTTGTTTCCTACAGAAAATCTGTTACCAAGCCAGTTCCTCACCTTGATGGTTGAGGTGGTTTTGAAGTCTTACTGCACTTTATATTAAGAAATGTTGTAGTTGATATTCAGCATCTCTACAGCAGAACTGCTGTAATATATCAGGAGCCCACATCTGCTGCCAGGGAGTGGATCCAGCTCTGCAGAGCAGCCTTGCAATTACAGTGGGGGCCCCGAGTGCCAAAGCTGCCAGCAAAGGACTATTCTAGCACTTGAGAGCTTGGGGTAGAAAACGGTTTTCCTCAGGACTCCAGCAAAAGATCCCTTGTGCTTGGCTTCTGTGCAGAGTATTTAGCGCTCAAATTTCAATCTTAATTGTCATGTTCATGCGGGAGACTCCCTGTAGTATCCCTGTGCCTTCAGCATATAAACAAAAAAGCCTGCCAATGCTCTGTTCACTCTTCCTGGGATGCAACCTCACAGCAGTCTCAAATGGTTTTCTGTATCAGTCCATGACCGAACTATTGAATTATGATGGAAAAGAAAAACCTAGATGTGTTGGAAGACTTCTGGATTTTTATTTTTACAAAGAATATTAAATAAGCAAAACCATAATATAAATTTAAGATTGACTTAAACATGCCTTATTGAGAAGAATCAGTCTTGTTTCTCCTAATAATATTCATTTACTTACAATCTCTTTGTCATATTATTTATTCGGGCGAGTACATCCTTTGCAGCACAATAAAATATATGTATAGTGTCAGTGTGGCAGGGGTAATGCTTTTTGGAAAAGATGACTTGTCCAGTTGCTTGATTTCCATTTATATTTGTAGTCTAAGTTGTTTTAAGAGGTTTGTTTATATATATAAAAGTCATAATTTGAGTTAACATTAAATCACGCACTAAATAATTGGTTAGACTTCCCTGATTTTGCACGTGCTCCCTTACTAGGATAATATCCTTTGCATAGAAGTGTATGATCTCTATTTTTTTAACTTTGAATGGAATAGGGATAGCATGTGGTTTATCAGGTCTTCAGTTATATCTGGCTATAGATATACATCTGCGAGTACCAGTTCTGATTAAAACACTGGCAAAAAATGCATTGAAGTGTTTAATCAAGATGAGTTTGAGCTACAACATGATTCAGAGATTATGGCATTTTGGCTAAGACTGCTCCATTCAGTTGAGTGATGTCAAATTTATAAATATTTTGTGTCGAGTCTTTTGGGTAAGTGATGCAGTATATATTGTAATAGCTTAATTTATGTAAGAAGGAGTACTGTTTCTAAGCTGAAAGTATGGCTTTGTCTGCTAGTCTGTAGTAACATCTCATCAGCCTGGACTGTGCTTTTAAAAGGGTTGGTCTTGTTTTCAATCTTCTTTGTCTAGGAGAAAGTTAAATAAAAGCTTTCCTAGTTCTTTGTTCTCTCAGTTCCCTCTTCCAGTGGCAACAAATCTAAATTGCCTTAATAGATTTTAAAATCTATGTGTAGTTTTCTTTATGAACTGTATCTGCACAGTTATGTCTTTTAAAAAGTCAATTACAACCTTTCTTCAAAATTTATAACCATTTTTTAAATTTGATTGTTGTTATCTGTGAAAGGCCTTCTTAGAAAACATTATTGACATTTAATGCGATAAATAACCTGTTGACCATAGCAGATGCATGTCCTCTGAAAAGCTACTCCAGAAGATGTAACTTGATGCAGTAAGATCTCCATAGTAAGCATTCCTGTAGACTTCTCTGAAAGTCCTTCATCTGATGTCTGCTAGACTGCTAATTGATACTCCCATCCAAAATCCGTCTTCCAGCTGGAACCAGTTTCTTCTCAGTTTTAAGCTTAAAATGAGATTGCAAGATACTTTTTCACTGTATTTCAAGTTGTTATTGATAAGGGTGAAAAACTTTAATCTATGACTAGGGATAGTTCAGTCTGGTGTAGCTGTTTTTCTACAAGGCGTCCAATACAACCTAAAATGAATTTCAAATGGGGACACAAAATGCCTACTCTGAATGCCTCACAGCTTTAAAAGCAAGAAGGAGATAAGATACTATGAATGCAAGTGATTAAGTAAGAGATGTTCAACACTGATTTATTCTTTATTTCATATCTGTTACAAGAGCCAGTCTGCAAATGCTAAACTGTTGAGTTGGACTAGTGAGTTGTTGGATTAACAGCTCTCTTCCCGTATGTATACAGCAGGGTGAGTCCTACCTTTTGTCAAGAGTCACTGGTGAGTCCGGCCCCTTCCCTTCCTGGGGACATTTGATGATGCGCAGATTCTTTAGGAGGCAGTCAACGCACCTCTGAGGCTGTTGGCAGACTTGCTTGTTGTGCTCAGAAACCCAGTTCAGTCAGGGCTTTCAGAGTAAGGTGTCGAATGCCTCAGTAACCAGCTTTTTACTGTAGTCTTAAAGGGTATGTCATGTGTGCATGCTTGAAGAATGTGTTCACAGTCACATGGTGAACAGGTAGTTCCATAATGCAAAGTGCCTTGGGTAAAAGATTTATTTTATTGTCACTCTCTCTTGCAAAGTCAAGGCAATGGATCATCTTCTCGGACCCCACATAAATCTAGCTCCAGGTCATCCTCAGCCAAAACAATGGGAAGTGAATTGCCACTGCTCTTTCATAACTGCAACTCCTTAATTAAGGATGGTTACAATGAGGCATGTATAATGCCAACCTCAGCAAGTAGCAGACTTAGTGCTTGTGAGAATAAATTTTAACTTGTCAGAAGAAAATTGGTGGGTTTTTTTCATTCATGTGATTGGTAGTATTCAGTCTTAAAATTAGATAAAACTCATTGTTCTGGAGTGGAAGAAGATTATCTCACACCTTAAAACTGTGAGGAGCAAAAACTTTGAAGATGTCACCAGGCTTATTGGACAGTGCCATTTTGCTTGACTTGGCCTTGATTTCAAATCATTTTAGGAGAAGGTAGAACAGCTATTTTAGCCTGGTGATCCTATCAGGCTCTTGCTCTGAAAGTTTAATTTCTGATTTGTGAAACCAGACAGAAAGAGGGCTTAGAGAATATTTCTAGGCATCTCAACTATTCCTCAGTACCAACTAATTATCGTGATGTTTATGTGAGTTTGCTTTTAATTAGCAAGAACCTGAAGTGAATAGAAAATAGTGTAGACATATACATTTTTAAGCATTTCGCTAGACAGGTCTCTTGTGTTTGGTTCTTTTATATTCTTTTCTGCTTTTCCAGTTAATGACTAGTTCTTGAAGCCCAAAGTACTGGTTTTTTGCCATCAAAGCACTCTATTGCTTCACTTTCAAAATAGGACTTCTTCACAAAGATGCAGCACCTTGTCTTGTGTAAGAACTAAGTTAAACCCAAAACGGGGAAAGATTTGCATTCTGATTCTCTGTTTTTACACCATACATATCATTTACATCTGTCTAGAGATATGTAAAAGAAAAGGCAACCACATTGTTGTTTTTACTAACTAAAACCAGCAAAAAGCTAGGTATTTCAAGAATAGTAGATGTGCCAATAAAGCTTGCCAAGAACAGGTCATGAAAAGTGTGTATAAATATGTTTATGAAAGTCCTTTAAATATGGAATTCTTTTTCATAAAGACATTCAGAACAAAATTTAAATGAAGGTTCTTTTCTTTAAAAAGTAGCAGTTCTTAAATGAAAATAAGAACAGTATTCTTATTTATGCCTTTTTTTTTTTTAGTCTCTAGGTAAAGTCTGCCTCATGCAGATTATTTTAATGTGTTCTTTTATTAGTATGCTGATCAAAATTTTTCCATTAAACTGCACAATCATCTTTGCAGACAGTTCCAAATAAAATAATTTAAACATGAAATTGTATAACTGCAGTTAATTTTAAAGGGAAACCCAAAAATGTAGGTTGATTCCTGTTAATTACACTTCTCTGTCAAACCACAGAATGCTAAAGAAAGCCTTGACCAAGTGGTGTTCTTGCTGCTTATATTTATAAATGTCTGAGTCTATGTTCCTAAGGTCTTCCTTCAACATTTTTCGCTCCCTACCATTCACTTACACTTTTTTGCAGTGTTCATACTTGTAACAAGCTATATACAATGATGATGATATTAATTTTTCTCTTTTGGTTGAACACTTGATGGACATAAAGTTAAAACTCATTTTTGCTTCTCAAGGTCAGGTATGGGGCCAAGTTACTGTCCTTTTAGAAGGAGATTAGGGAGGAGTAGGTTTGGATTCTAGAGAAGAGGACAAATGTTGACAAAGGGAGGGTGATGAAAAGGCAGGCTTGCTCTTCCAGCTGCTCCTGGGAGGATGCTGGCCTAAAATAAAGATCTCTCGTTCTTCAGAACCACGTATCGCCCTCCAGCTTCCCCAGGCACTAGTAGCTGCCCAGCAGCAGCACAGGCTCTTGGCACAGCTCAAAAATCTAATGTGCTTTTGCAGCAAATACACAAATATATACATAGGAATGGAAAGCAGGGTGTCTTTTGCTCCCAGCAATTTGTTGCCTACTTTCTGTGTCACACATCTGCAGTGACCTTGATCTTCGCAGCTCTGCTCAGAAAGCTTTGGCTCTTAATATCTCTTCCTTTTCTTTGGCACATTATGAATGGAAGGAGAAGGGGGGTTGTTTTTTTTAAACTTCTGTAAATCTCCTTGTGAGTTACACCATTAAGCTTGTGTCCGTATAAAAACAATAGTTGTCTGTACTTTTGTATAGTAAAATATTTACAAAATAAAAAATACTTGCTGAAGGCTTGAATAATACCATACTTCTGTATCAAGTTGTGGGGGAAGTCTTTTTGCTTGTAGTACCAACTAGCCTAGGCAGTGGCTTGCATTACATTGAAGATCACAGGGTGAATGTTTTCTTCTCTCAATGTATATTTCTCCACAGTTAAAGTTTTAGTATAAATCAGGACCTGTTTTCTGCTATTTGTTTTTATTACTTTTACTTGGAAAGAAGATATCTGACGACCAAGCCCTAAAAAGTTCCTTGTAATACTCCTTCATTTTATGTGTGCTTCACAACCTGTGTAGGCCTAGATCATAACCAGCTGCTCAGTTTTTAGGCTTAGCTGTGAGAAATTTCCAGTGTTGCTGTGACTACATGTTGTGCATTCAAAGCTGTATTCCCACTGCAAAAGTGTGCAGGTATCAGTCAGCCCCATTTACATGTAGTCTAGTTTATTCTTGACAGAAACAGCTTAATTAAGCACACCAATGCTGTGAAATATATTGTTTTGGTTTGGGCTTTTTAAAACAAATACTATTTAAACTTTTTTTTTTTTTTTTTTAATGTTAATTATTAGTACTTTAATTTCTTTGTAGGAGTTCTCTGGAATCTATCCTCCTGTGATGCACTGAAAATGCCAATCATCCAGGATGCCCTCGCAGTGTTGACCAATGCAGTGATCATCCCTCACTCTGGATGGGAAAACTCTCCGCTCCAGGATGATCATAAAATACAACTCCATTCATCACAGGTGCTGCGCAATGCCACAGGGTGCCTAAGGTGAGTGCTGCAAAACATCTACTTTACCTTGCTTTGGTTTGAATTGATATTTCTCAATCTTAGGCGCCTGTAAAATAAATGATTGGGGTGTGTGTCAGCAAAGTTGATGACTTTCAGTGATGTAGACTTAGAGTTAGAAATACATTAAAAAAGAATATTCAGGTCATTCAAAAACAATCTCTAAAAAGGCTGCTGGGGGGTTTCTGTTTTTCTTTTCTTAGCTGCTTTCATCCAAGCTTGTATAGTACATATTTTTTCTTCCTTGTAGATTTGTCCTGTTTCCCCAATTGCTTAAGTGAAGTCAATATGTTCTCACTATTATGCCCAATTTAATCAGCACAAAAAGTAATGAAAATGCTCACAAAAAGTAAAGTCTTAAAGTTCCAGATGCCATTGCTGGAGTTATGATAAGTATACAAAGAAGATTTTTTTTCTACTTAGTGAAGATGAGAAATTAATTTCAGTAAGAGACCAACCGATTTAACATTGTCCAACTAGAAGACTTAAATAGATCTTTAACAAGTATGATAATTATTTATGTTTATAATTGTATGCCAAACTTGTATATGCAGTGCCAAGGTGCACCTATGTAAATATGTGTGATTTGATCTGTCCATTCCTAAAAGTCCTGTAGACATGAGAATAAAAATATGATGAGTTAAAAGAGTTTCGGTTCTGCCAAAATCTTACTAAAGGATTGAGTCATAGCAATTTCTGAATTCCAATGCATATAATTTTCTAGAAATATTTTAGGATATTAGGCAAGTTCTTTCAAGCGTTGATTTTTTTTCTCCAAGTATATTGGAGAAAATAATCTGTAATCCATCTCAGAGACACATAAATTGATTAGTTAATATTTTTACATACATCACAGGAAATCACACAGTGAATAATATGTATCAGTAATACAATCTATGTTGTATGCTGCAGCCAGAGCATATATCATCCCTTGAAGAGCTAAATAAAAAAAAATAAATTGGTAGAAGGCAAAGCAAAATAGTAGTATTTTTGACATATCTGTAGCAAGCACTTTTTTGTCTTTGGAAAGGGAGAAATTTTATTTGATGAAAGTCCACAAAGTAGTATTTGAAATGTTTAAGGGAAAAAGTAATAAATATTATTGGTGGTTGATATGTAATCAGAAGGAAATTAAAGATAGAAGGTAATAACTTATATACTGCAAATGTATTGGACAATGCAAATGTGATTATATGAGTACCTGCTATCTTGAGGTGTATGACTGAAGCCAGGTCTGAGTTGTATTGACTTTGAAATGAGTATTGCATTCAAACCACTAGAAAAAAAAGTTGTTCAAAGTGCTGTGACAGACCTGTACCACATTTTACGTCTCACATTTCCAATGTTTAACGTATCTCAGTTAAAGAGCTGCCTCTGAAAAGAAGCATCTGTTATAAATTTGGGGCTTCACAGTACCCCTTCTCTGACTGAGCATGTCTGGTGTTGATCTCCCCACACTGTGAGCTCTGTCTTCCTGTTAATTTTTCTCAACTGCTTCTCAGGGACTGATGCTTATCCCTGATCCTGCAAATCTCAATTCTTCCTACCTCATAGCTGATGGATTCATTTGCACATTGGTCTTGAAATCTTTCTTCTTTCTTTTTTTTTTTTTTCTTGTGAGTGTATGTGCACGCCCATTTGCAAACTGATGTGAGCTTACTGTAGCCTGCATTCTGGGTCAGCCTGAGGACTTGGGGCCACATGAGAATGGTACGTTGCCTGATCTAGTACACACTGCTTTGCAGCAAGGCTTACTACCAAGTGCTTGATGGTATGCTGTCATAGCAGAATGGCTTCTGGTCAGCTCGTGCAAAATAAGCTCATATCTGCCTGCAAAAGACTGTGCATATTATAACTTTTGAGTCTTTCCCAGGTAGCTGTAGCAGCAGCTCAAATGCTGTCCTGAGCAGGTTGGTCTTCCTTCTAAAACCAGGCCCTTCAATCGTAGTATGGCGTTTTAATATCTTTCTAATATCAAACCCTCCCTATTTCCCAAAGGCATCTTTATGTCCTCCCTAATGGCTTCAGATATTTACTTGGCCTCCTTCCATCTTCTTAACTTAGTTTCATCCCACTGAATCTGTATGGATGCTCTTTGGCAGAGCCAGAACATTTGGAGAGGGTTGAAACTTACTACTGCTTCACACCAGCGGGAACTTTCTTGTTTACTTTTCCCCGGTCGCTGTTGAAGATATCTCTCTCTAAGCAAAATGTCAAGTTTGAGTTTTTACAAGAGAGAAAAGTGGAAGCTGACCTCTGAGATAGTAACTGGATTCTTCTGTAGAATTCATGTAACATAATGGGACTGTAAGCTGATGGAAACAGTGAATGACAGAAAAAAGGATCATAAAGTTCTGTGGAGATGATTGGAGTCTTGCATGCTCTGTTCTGGTAGTACTTGAGCTGGCATTCCTTAAATACCTACCACCCTTAATAAATTGAACAGCTCTCACACTTTCCTCTTGGTACTAGTTAAAAGTTTCACATTTCTATATAAAGATCTCACTCGACAAGGGAAGTAAATCAAGAAGATGTAATGTGGTTGCTGGCTAAGATAGTGCTGTGTTACCTGGTAAATGGGAAGTTAATTGTCATCTTCCACAGGAAAATTTTTTCTAAGACTGGTTTTTTTGTCCTCTGCTGTTTTCTTTTTCTGCTTTTGCTAGAGCTCATTTTTGAGGGGACACAGTTGAAATTCAGTTGCATGAGGTTTTTCAGTGACAATGCTCAGTAGAGAGGAAGAGTAGTGGTATGCAGGATGCTTGACAAATGGTTCTGAATATGTAATGTTAACAAGCTTTAGAGAAATAAGGTTGTACTACATAGGTTTAGTGCTAGTAAATATGCCAGGAGGATTTGGATTTGGATTTTAATCAGTCTTCTGTGACTTTGGTTGTCTGTGTATTCACTGCTGAAAACTTTAATATCTGAGAGGTGTTGTAATATAATCCATCCCATATACAGTGCTAATAAGTAGTTTGCAATGGCCATTGTAGAGGAAGAGTCAGATCTTTGTTTTGTGATTTTTTTCACTACACACTATTATTCCTTCTGCTGATCTTCACCTTTCTCCATTTCTTGATGAGAATTTCTTATGCTTTTTCAATTAAAAAGTTGGTTATTATCTACAATTTTTAGTATTCCTTTCTGCTTATTCATTATCTTTTCTAACCAGTTATAGGCTGTAACTAATCTATAACTCCAGTCACCCAGTAATCCAGCTGAAATCGTTATGAGATCGTATGAAAGACAGCAGCAGCATCAGACCCTCTTTTCCTGTTATTTTCTCTGTTCCTTAAAGATGTTATTTAAAAACTGCACTTTGCATACTTTTCTGATTTGAAAAAAACAGTTTTAATACAATATTGTACTAATTAATTTTACATAGCTTGAATGCTTTGAAATTGTTTAGATAATTCAAAGATCTAAATAAAGCATTATACCTATCATTTTTACATTTAAATATTCATCGTTCATAAATTGCCAGACCTCAGTGTGACATGTGTTGGAGTAAGCACCCAATTTACTTGCCTCCCCGCTGTGATGCTAGTACCTTACCTCATTAAGTTCTGGTAAAGTTTGACTTTTTTTTTTTCCTTTTGGATTTCAGCTGTGACTGTGTTATTTGTGCTTGGGAAATACCATAGCTTTGGTTTATAGTTTCTGATTCACTTAAACTTATTAGGGATAGTCAGGTGCAAACTGAATTTAAAATCTCAGTTGTTTAGGGGGGGGGGGTTACAATCCCTAATCAGAAATTTAAAAATTAGTGGGAGACACATTGCATAATGTTGTCTTAACCTGAAACTTCAAGCTTACATCCCATAAAACTATAGATCCCTGTCCAGACACTCATCTGAAAAAAGTCCCAGGCAAAAATATTTTCAAGAGTTTTTGTCCTGATGTACAATCTTGTTTTTCTCTGAATTTAAGATGAATTTGAGTTTTAAATTCAAGACTTTAAAGACTTTTAAGACTTTACTGATTTAAAGTTCTAATCTGGGTTTAGATGCAAAAACATAAAATGATTTTTCTTTCTGCCATATTTAATTTTTCATTGTACTGTGAAGGTATAAGGACAGTTGTGAAAATCGTAGATTAAATTATTTATCTTCACACCATTAGTTGATTAGAAATTGTATGGGAGAATCATTCAAGTAGTTTTTTGTTTATAAAGCCCCATACCTTTTCAGTTTTCATACTTCATACTTTCTTACTCGTAAAACCTTTCACAAAATACCTCTAATTATTTTTCAACTGAATAAATAGGTAGCAAGCTCTCAGAGTAGAACAACAAAGGAGGAAGGTGTTTCTAAAACATGAATTGAGTATAACTGACCCCGGGATATTTTCTGAATAGATCAACTTTTAGAAGGAAAAAATCGCCTTGTTAAAACAATTTGTGTTAGCTGTGAAGCCTGAGCATTAAATGTTTTTAACTGGTTTATGTGTGAATGATCTAGTTCACAAACATATGCAGCTAATGCATTTTCTCACCATCTTATTTCTCCTCCAGTTCTCTTCTAAGCATCCAAAGTCTATCAATTCCTATTCTTAGGACCTTCTGTAATCTGTTTTGAATAGAACATTCTGCTGCATACTGACAAAATAAGACATAGGAGCAGCTTAAAATAAATAGCACAGACTGTATTATTTACCATCTGTTTAGTTTCTAAAGAAACATACATGAAGGCACATATGTATATGTGAAACATGTTTCTGAAAAGACTAAAATGATACATGTGTGTATGTGCATGTGTATATACATTCAGATATAGAAGGGCTGATTGTGGAAGCTGTAATATCTTTCTGTCTTCACTGACTGGTGCAAGCTCTGAATATTTTCTGTTGGGTATAAACGGAGCTGGTTTCATTCAGTAGGTCCAGGACCTTTGCTGCTGATTTTATGATTCTCCTCCTGTTAACAAAACAGTCACATTTTGTGCATCCCTGTGGATTCTGTAGTGGATATAGAGATGTTGAACTTACCAGCCCATCTTAGTACTTCCTATGCTTTTCTAGAGCCCAGGAGCTCTTCTCAGGCTGACCTTGCCATTTTGTCCAAAGCCCATGCTTTCTGCCAGAAAGAAGCTTGTCAGAATCCAAAGTTAGGACAAAACTCAAATTAATTGTGTATTTCCACTGGCAGCCTACTCAAGGAAGGGACAGGTACTTGCAGTTCCAGCAAGCAAGAGGCATGGGAGAGAGAAAACTACCCAGAGAAAACTGGAACAGGTTTATTTCCAAATCCAAACTTGCAAGTTTTCCTCCTCTTAACCTCTTCAAACCCAGTCTTATCCTGCAGAAAGGTGTAATCACCACTGTTCTTGTCTTTTTAATACATTTTGAGCTATTAAAATTACAAAGCTGGTGTAATTAACATCTGAGAACAATCAGATTAGAAGATTTGATGGCAAGTATCTAGCTTCTTTATGTGAAGGTAATGTGGTGAAACACATTGTATTTTGCATAATCTACCAAGCAGCACAGCATTATTAAATTAAACCCATTTGGCCATAACTACAATGTTAGATCAAGTTTGAGAGTTCCTAAGCTTCAGGATTATACTGGTGATACTGGTGTGTCCATTGTGGAAAAAAAACACATGCTCCTGAGACCTCTCCTCATTTGGGAATTTCTCTGGGACCTGAAGTTGGAAGTCAGTGCAGAGGAAAGCCTTGTCAAGAAACCAAAGAAAAGCTTAGCTTTAGTGTCTTGATTTTTGCGACATTCAATCCCTTTTCACTAAAACTTAAATTCTTACTAAAATTGTATCATTTTTGCACCTGGGTACCAGCAATTACAACCTGTGGAGAACACGAAGGGGGGCTAGTGTCAACTTTCCATTATTTTGAAGAAACTGAGAAGGGTCCCTGACATGTACTGTAAAAATAACTACCAGGCAATTTCCAATTTAATGTAAAAGAAGGTATCTTAATCACAATTTCTACATCTTGTCTTTCCAGTTTAAGGCTGAATGGCATATTGCTTACTTTTAAATATATTTGCTCAGTTCTCTATTACTTGTAGACGATGAATTTTAAAGAAACTTTCTAGTAAGGTTGATGGTACCTCCTGTAGTATTATATAGGAACATATTTCACAGGAGGGAAAATGAGCTGAACTGCTGTTTCTTGTCTTTTAAAATAATATAGAAAGGGGTAAACTCTAAGTTGTATTTGCCTAATGGCAGGCATTTTAAGCAGTGAATCAAAGATTCATAGAATGTTTTGGGTGTAAGGGACCCTAAAGGTCATCTAGTTCCACCCCTCCCACAGGGACACCTTCCTTTGAGCAGTGCTCAAAGCCCCACCCAACCTGGTCTTGGACTCTTCCAGGGATGGGGCATCCACTGCTTCTCTAGGCGACCTGTTCCAGTGCCTCACCATGCTCACAATAAAGAACTCCCTCCTAACATCTAGTCTAAATCCCCCTTTCTTGTTTTCCCCCTTGACCTATTGCTATCAGCCCATGTAAAAAGTCAGTCTCCATATTTTTTATAAAACCCTCTTTAATTGCTGAAAGGCCACAATGAGGCCTCCCTGGAGGGGAGCTCTCTCAGCCTGTTCACATAGGAGAAATGCTCCAGTCCTCTGAATGAGTGGATGTCAATACAAGATCCTAGTTTTTAGAGGCTCTTGAGTATTTCTAGACTATCACAGGCTTACCAGGTCTGAAAATCATTTGTAGTTTCGTAGATGCTGATAATGAGTTTGAATGTCAAATTTCAGGCACCCCAATTCAAAAACTTTCAGGCAGGCTGCTTTCACGAACATGAACTATGCAAGATGTATTTCTAAAAAGGCCTAAGATTTTCACTCGCTCATGTAAATATTCACAGCCGTATTCGTGGTCTTCCAGCCACAAAACAAAATGGGAAAAATCCCAGGGAATGAGTAAGAGTCAGTCTGCTATGGAATGTGTATTTCACCTTTTTAAGAAGCTGAAAGGTTCAGTCCTGAAAAAAAGTCACAAACCAGTCTGAGGCCACAACTGCTGCATCCCAGTTAAGCCTAAATTTTGAAGGCTAATTTCTGCAAGATATTAAAGAGATTGTTCCTTCCTGAATGCTACAGTTGTTCAGAAATGTAGCTGAAATAAAAATCTAGTGTTAAGATACAGAGGGAGAAAGATATTTTAGTATGAATAGATCATGTCCTGTGATCACCGCTGTAATATTTTTATTCAGAAAATACTCAAGGGGAAAGTACCAACAGAATTAAATGTGTAGCTGTGTCAGATACTTAAGCACCCCACTTTTTCTTCACAGTGTAGTTACTCGTACTTCGCATATTCATGAACAAATTTATAAAGTTTATGCAAGGTCATACTGTATTAATTATAGCAGTGGCAGTCAAATAGCACTCTGAAGCTTAATGCTTTTTCATCATTCCTGGTAAAAGCATTATTTCAACATACCAAACTGATGCTACACATTTCACATAGCTCTGGAAGTTAGTTCTGGGCTCAAGCTGATTAAGATCTTAAATTTTGTTTTTAAACTGATGTTATGGAATGCCCCTTGTATTCTTTTCCTGATCTGAAAAATAGTATAGCATGACTCCAGACACTTTTTGCTTTCCTGCATCCTTCTATCTGATATGAGATGCTGTGCTACTCTACAAAAATCTGCCTTCAAATGCAGAACAAACTCCTATTGTATTGATTTTGCACTGGGATAGCTAAGAAGTGATCTGTCAACATCCATCTTCAAAGTACTATTTATCTGATCGCTGGGCAAACAAGGAAAGTCACTCATGTTTCAGTGGGACTTCATGTTTGGATACAAACTGGAAATACTGGACCTATATGTCAGAGTGTGCTAACTTGGGACCTAGCTGAAATTTAGTCCCTATTCTTGAATTAGCATCTGTTATTCTCGTAACATGAATGTACATGGGGGTTTTTTTAGGGAAAAAAAGCCCTAGCAACTCAACTGGTTGTCATAAAGTTAAAAGTATTTGCTTATTGCTATGGCAGAAGTGTGCTCTTCCTGTAATTTACTAATTTACTGTTATGGAAATTATACACACATTTATGAAAAGAACGAATGTGCCTCAGTGCCTTTTCTTTCATCTTATGATATTCTTAGGCTCAGCAACAATGACAAAATTATCAAGTCCCACCTCCTAGGCTGAATGGTCCTAGCCTTCAATGTGGAGTGTGTTAAATATTTCAAGTACATCTTGAATGACTGATTATTTTCCCAGCTTTTGGTAATTTTAATTCCTTTTGGGTTGCATGCCTGCTGTTAGCTAGTGCTTAATGTGAAAATTAAATGTCCACTCATATTTGCATGTTTAGCTAGTGTTAATTTACATTTCCTTCTGTCAGAGGTTTAAGCTGTGTGGAATCCTCTGAAGAAAGTGAAATTGAATTGTGAAAAGGCTTAGACTTTGTGGTGTTTATTTCATTTCAGAACAGTTTTCATTTATGCAGTAACAAGTGTTACCTTGGCAGACACTGTAATAAAGTATGATCTGAGTCTTGGTGTGCTGCTGACTGTATTTGAGTTGACTCCAAGCCCAGCTGACAATAATGGGTCTCCTTGTGCTGGCCAGTGGAGCGCTGAATATCACAGTGGCACAGCTGTTTTCTTTTTGAGAAGAGTCCCCTAAGCCAGTGGGGCACCGCATGTATTTTAGAGCATGCCCATGCATTCACTGCATGGGAAGATGAAGAGATGGAACCAATTCTGTCTGAACTGTGTGGGCCCATTGGAAAGAATCACAGGGCCACAGGTGTCAATGGGAACCAGAATGTACCTCTTTGTGGCTTTGTCAGCTATCCAAAATCCCGGATAGTCCTTTTTGAATGGGTACTTCAAAAAAAAAACTCATATAGTCTGGCTACACAGAAAATATTATTTGTCTCAGCATGAGAAAAAAGCTGATTGTAACAATTCTGTAGCGCCACTTATGGTTATGGTGATTGATGATAGAAGATGATGTTTTATTTACTCAAGAAGGACGAGAAACACAGAGTTTATGTGCTCGCTCAATTCCACCAGAGATAATACAATAATACTCGGTAAGTTTTGGGTTCTTTGGTGCTCATCTCTTGATTTGTATACTGACTAGCTTTTCTCCTCTTAAAACTGTATGGATTACTAAGCAGTATGAAAAAGGGACATGTAAAACCACAGCTCTGCGTAGAGAAGGAAAGGCAGTGTGTACTTCTGCGGCTTTCCCTCTTTATCTTATGATACGTGGCTTCAAATCTGAAGACACTTGGCTTAGGAGTGAGAAGATCATTTGGTCCCTTTGCTCAGTCTGAGGATTTACAATAGAGAGATGTATTTGAAGTACTCTGAGCTTTCTTCATCCTTCTGGATAAGCCAGCCAACATGACAGAGTAAGCATTTTATCACCTCCTTTCATAATGTTGTGGCCATGTGAACTGTTTCACTTCAGGCACAAGAGTAAGTAATGCCAACAACTCAACCTGAGCCAGTGCTCAAGTCTTTTCCCGCAAGAAGGCTTTGACGGCATTCCACGTGTCCGCAAGTTGGTGAGCTACTGAGAGCTGGTGAGAAATGCTCTCCCTTAATAACTGTAGCACTGAAGCCCTAAGGCCTGCAGTCCCTACTAAGCAGACTTACAAGCTTTGCTACTTTTATCTATTTTGGAAATGTTTTCCCAGGAACCCTTCTGATGAAATAAGTAAATAAATAAAAATATCGCTGCAGAGGGGTGTGATAAAACAGGTTGCAAACTGCCAGGCCTGCTTAGTTTGCAGTCCACTCAGAAGGTCTGAACTGAAGACCGAAAAGCAGCAGATCATTTCTAAATGTCATCTTTTGTGAAACTTTGCCCAGCAAATGTTCAGATGGCGCTCTTATTTTCACTGCACATCTCCATACAGGAGTTTTAGCACTTCGTAAGATTTCTTTTTTTTTAATCGGAGAGGACAATATAGTAAGAACACATTGATAAAGGAAGATGAAGACCATTCCTTGAAATAAAATTGTTTTCCCACTTTCTGAGAGGATTAGCAAAGTGGTCAGTTAATCTGGGGATAAATTGAGGCTTCTTAAAGACTGAAATAAAAAGCAAGTGATGCCCTTCACTAATTCAATTCAATTTCACCGTTTTTATCCAATTTGAATACTTCTGTGAACATAATACAAACTAACACTCACACACATGGAGTGAGAGGGTTCTGAGCTGAGGCGAGGTATAAGTTGATGCTGATTTCCAGCTACTGCTCATTGATACACATGCAGCCTTGTGGACAGTGCCTCAGAAAGGCAGCATCAGCACAGGAGGAGAGGATTTTCATATCTTCTGCTAGCAAAGTCTGTGCTAAGTTTCTGTCTAATATGGTAAGCTGGGTGGAAGACTTCCCTCTTTAAAAATGAGTTAAAGATACTAGGGGTTTGTAGATTTTAGGGCTGTTTTTCCTACTGCCTTCCCTAAATTAGCTTCATATTGTGTGTTCTTTATTACTGTTGGGAAAGTTTTCTTGGGAAAGAAAGAACGTGTTGTCTTTGGCAAAAAGTAAAAAATCCAGTATTTTAATTGCCTAAGCATGTACTATGAAAATATTTAGTATCTGCCTTAAAGATGTTCTCTTACAAGAACTTATAGTGACAGGATAAGGGGGAATGGCTTCAAACTGCAAGAGAGTAGGTTTAGGTTAGATATTAGGAAGAAATTCTTTACTGTGAGCATGGTGAGGCACTGGAACAGGTTACCTAGAGAAGCAGTGGATATCCCATCCCTGGAAGTTCTCAAGGCCAGGTTGGATGTGACTCTGAGCAACCTGATCTAGTGGAAGGGGTCCCTACCCACAGCAAGGCGGTTGGAACTCGATGATCTTTAAAGCCGCTTCCAACCCAAAGCATTCCATGATTCTATGATAGGATTGCACACTACAGGCAGACTGTTTCAGTGACAATGTACTTCTGAAGTATTTGTCCTAGTGCAGCTGTTTTACTTTCACAGCTCATTTCTTTTTGTCAGGTAGTCATTTATTATAGTTAGTTGGTTACAGCTTCAGCATTTTCTCTTGAAGGGCAGTAGCATTGTGAAATTCCTCTTCCTCTTCCCCTCCTGTCATTCATCCATCTTTATGCCTGATTTAATGTGTGTAAAAGAACAATATTTGGAAAGTGTTTCTAAAAAGATAGTCATGAAAGGGCAGAATATAAGTATTGTGCATATACAAATGCAAGTTTGGGGTTTTCTTTTAATCCCCTAATGAAGTAAAAACATCTAAAGGAATAGATAATAATAATATTTATTTACAAAAAACAATTACTTAATTCCCTGGGTTCACTTTGTATAATTGATTTGTGTTGAGGAAGTTTTTCAGTAGACTGATCAAATTGACTGATTTTGATTGATTTTGATACCTGCTGTCTTTGGTATCCAGACTTCACACTAAGGAGTGTCTTCTAATTGATGCAAATATGAGAAAATGCTCAAAATTGTTTGCACTTTTGGTAGTTACTTAGGTGTTAGAGTTAGCTGCCGGTGCTCATGGTCCGGTTGCTCTCCAGGCTGCTCAGGTGAGCACTTGCAGTCAGTGAGTAGAGAGATCTAAAGCTGCCTGGCCTTGGGCACAGCTTGTGACCTCAGAAGTGTTTAGGTTCTGTAACCCCACAGAAACAAGGGAGATCTCATTTTTAGTTAAAAAACACAGTGGGATGTCATCCTTTTTACAGCCCATGTGATAAAGGGAGCACAGCAGAGAGTAATGGCTCTGTTCACATTTACCTACAGCATGATCAATAGGCAGAAACAAGCATTTGTGAGTTTATATGAATATTTGCTGTGCAAAAGAGAGGGATCAACAGGGACAAATTTAAGAGAAGAACCAACTGGGACAAATTCAAGAAGGAGGGTATAGCTTTATTAATTTAACGTCAAGGACAGTGATGTAACTAGGGTGATGTCTTCTGTGCTAGACATGAATCTGTTTTGAAAACACTGTAGTCCTCCTTAACCCACTCTCAGTGTCACCCTTCCCTGTCACTAGGTTGTAGAGGTTACTGAGGACAACTGGTCCACACAAGGCATAAAATCCACCAGGAAAAACCACCACCATTATTTTTTTAATAAAGAGAACAGGGATACCTAAAGTTAAGTAGGCAGCATTTCCACATTGGAGGCGTTAAAGGAAATAATGTCCTTCCTTTGATTATAAAAGCAACTCATGACTTGTTTTAGGTGTCTTATTTGACTAGACACCTGAGTGAAGTGCCGCTTGTTCTGAGGCATACTACTGCTGTATGTCACATTTGTGTATGTATGGATGATCTGTAAATTATCAGTTTGTTTTACTATTTGTTCGCCTGATTATATAAGTACATTAAACACTTTGCTAGTATTATTATCTATAGTGAAAACACATAATTACTCACCAATAAAACAGAAAGATCTGTGTGCATCTGTGTGGGAGGTTGTATGTATTTATATAATTTTCTCTTTTTTTGGTACTCTTTGACCTGAATACCAACAGCAGTTGGTGTTATTTCTTTTAAGAAAGTGGGAAGTGATTGCATTAGCACAAACATTTTATTCTAGAATTGTGGCTCTACATATCATGAAATCCATGGAAAGCATTAACTGATTAATTATCCCCATAATTCTCCAACATGTCTCTGTCTAGACTATAATGCATGCAGTATCACTTCTGCCAGGGTTACATTTTGCCTGACCTTATGGCAGACAGACAGTGTAATTACTAAATGGGGGCTAATTTATGTGAACAAATGTTAGTTTTGCATAGCATGAGCCCTATCATTATGTTTTATTGCTAGTGGATGTGTTATGTAGTCAGCCGTTCTTCAGGGGCTTGGGTAGCTCATTATTGTAAATTATCTTTACACTATAAACTCCAAAGATTTAGAGGTTACAAAGTAAAAGTATCATAATCCCTAGATATGATTTTTGTTTCCTCTCCTGCAAATATGTGAGAACTTTAATCGATCATGCTTTAGCAAAGTAAATATATTTCACTTCATATGAAGGTATTGCAGTTATTTTCTAGCTAGTACATAGAGAGTTTGGGGGATGCTAATGTAAAGCACATCTTGTATTATCAGACATAATAGGTAGAAAAAAAAGTGCAGGAACTTGAATAGATTTAATACTTGGATAACTGTCATGTGCTGACCTTCATCTATCAAAAGCCTTTGAGATAGCTGCCATATAATAAAAGTAATTGACTTCCATTGCTCCTTATAATCCAAACTAACCTAATAGCTCCCATTCTTAAATCAAGTGCAGGAATGATTTATGAGGAGAACAATGAACTATCCTCCAGTTTTCTTCTTAGTTTCAAATAGTACTAATAATAACATTTCATTCTTTCTTTCCTTATTTCTTATTCTTATATAAGGAAAGAAAGGAGATTGATCATGTTTACAGTGACATTTGAATAGCTGGAGTTTTCATCGGTGCAGACATGCAGCAGTGTTGGGAATGTGACTCTTGGCATGCATCTAAGCTTATTCATTCCTTTCCTGCTCAATCATTTCACATTTACTCCTCTCTGTTGGAGGTCTATCCTTGTGCTGTTCATTTTTTGAAGTTCATGTGTTCAGTGAGAAACAAACTATTAACCTGTGTTATCAATAATAAATATTTGTTCATGCTCAAAATCTGCAGTGAGAAACAGAATGGTTTCCAGCAGATGCCAGTTTCAAGTTTGCTCTCCTCTTTTCATAGTTAGAGTGAAAGGAATTTAGTGGCCTCAGCGCAATTCCTCCTACTGTCTTGCTCAAAGCACTGCTGTTTCCAGTCCTTGATACCTAGGCAGGAAACAGGAATGATGTTACTGAAAAGTAACTTGCAGCACTGGGTAGGTGTACCTGCAGCAGGTTCATATCAGCACGTTCAGCCAGCAGTACAGACTATTTCGTTTGGTGTAAACCTCCTGTGGGCCTGAACTGTACATTTAAATTGTTATTCTCAATTGTAGTGGCATACTTTCCGTTTTAACTTTGTTAACATACCTAGGCACTTGTTAACCATATGTTAACCATACCTTTGATCTACCTAGGCACTTGTTAACCATATGTTAACCATACCTTTGATCATTCCTCCTGACACCAGCACCAATCATGACAGTCACACATTCAGTGGATTTTGAATCCTCTGTGGAGCAGTTTCAGAGTAGAAGGTTGTGCATTGAATTAAAAACAAACAAAAAACCCATCACAACAAAAAAAAACAAACAATCAACTTGTTGGGAACTTGGGAACAAACCAGACTGGAACATACAGGAAGATGGGAAATTATGGCAGAACCACTCGCTTGAGTAAACAGAAAGCCTCCTGAAAGCACAAGAAGAGACTGGAAGAGTAGAAGTCAGAAAAACAAAGGAATATGAAAAGCTGCATTTGGGGATAAAAGGAGGAAGATCAAAGACCAGATGGAGCTAACTAGGGAAATAAAAGGTCACAGCAAGGAATTTTACAGGCATATGTATCCTGAAAGGTGAAAGATGGGGGGCAAATGGAAGTGCATTACTGCATGGAGAAGACAAATCAGTGATGGACAAAAGGGAAAAGACTGAAGAACTCATCACTGGTTGTGCCACAGTCTTATCAGGCAAATCCTGCTTCTAGACTCCTGTACATTTCGGCATGTTTAAGAAGGGCAAGGAGAAGCTAGCCATGGGCAAGCAACAGGGTAAGAACTATTTGGAAAACTTATATATATTCAGATCCATTTACCCAAGGGTACTGCAAGAAACGCTGATTGATACAGTTGTGAGGCGTCTGTCATGGTGATGTTTTGAGGAACTAGAGAAAGACTAAAAATTTATCTGTCTTTGAGGAGAGCAGAAAGGGCAGTCTGAATATCACCTTTACCTCAAACCCTGGGAAAACCATGGAGTATGACTTCTTAGAATCCATTTCAAAACATATGAATGAGGAATAATTAGCGTGGACTTACTAGTGCCAAATCATGTTTAATGAGTGTCATTGCCTTCTGTGATAAAGTGCTTGGCCATGTGGATGAAGAGAGAGCACTGATGCAATACATTATCCCTTAACAGTTCTGTCAGTACAGACCGAAAAACCTCTGACTGAGCAGCACCCCTTTTGAAACGGAACTGGGGTTTATAGAGGACACCAAAACCGAATACAAGCCAGCATTGTGTTCTCATCATGCATATGGCAGACTGGGGTACGTCTGTGAACCAGTGAATCTGTGGAATATTTTCGCCCTTTACTCACTACTGCCATGGCTACCTTTGCAAAACAATGTCCAGTTTTGGGAATGCCTCAGTTCAATAATAATTCTCAGAAAAGGGAGAGGGTGCAGGGAAGAAGTCACAAGTTTCACCATGGAAGGTTCAAATTGGACGTTACACTTTACCAGGAAGGTAGGGCAACACTGGAATAGAGAGGTGATGGAACGTCCATCATTTGGTGTCTTCAAGGCTCTCCAACAAAACTACTGACCTTGTCTGATGTTGATATAGTCTTTCCTTAGGCAGCAAGCTGGACATGGATGACCTCCCACAGGTTTCTTCCAACCAGCATTTCTGAGATTACGTGAGTGACTCCAGAGTTTCAAGTCAAGACCCTGGAAAAATAAGAATACAGAAATTGCAAACTCTCAGACAAAATCTAGAACAGAACAAAATTCCCTTACTTCCTTTCCCATCTCAGGGCCATTATTTCTCTTCTCTTGCACTGGTCATGGAGCACTTGCTGACAGAGGCGAGCAGGCTAATAGAAAACCAGCCCTTCTACAGAGTGACTGCCATTCACTTCAGATGAGTCCATCCCATGCAGTGGATGCCACTGAGGCCTATAGCGGTGAAAAGCAACAGCACAGAAATCACATCCCGACCATTCTGTAAAAGGGGATTGAATTACAGTTGCAGAGGACAGCTTAATTTTGGTATTACTCAAATTTTCAGTTCTAGACTTTCTAACTGTACTGTTCTCTAAAGCATTTTATAACTCGTAATGATGAACTGATTAGCAATTGCAAGTATGATTACTTTCAAGTGTCAGCCAAACAGCTAGAGAAGGATTTGTATTTGAAAATCTTTTTTCAGTTGTGGCAGTGTGGGTTAAACAGTGTTAATTTGGGTTCTTTTAATTTCTGTTAGGAGTAACTGTAAATCATAGAATAGTTCATTAAACAAATAAATTAAAAAGTGGTATTTTGATGAGATTTAAAATTGAAATGTGTAGTTACAACGTTGAACATATGTAATTAGCTGTTTGTTTAAATAGACAGTTTCAGAATTGCAGTTGCAAGCTGCTTTTCATAATTCTTTGAATCAAGATGAAATTACAGTCAGAAAGAAAGTATTGACCATTACACAGGGGCTAACGTGCCATATGCAAATCTCTAAATTTAATAAAAGCCCCTGAAAATTGTGATCAAACTTTAAAATTCTATGGAAGATATTAATATTGTATTTTTTGAAGCAATGGAGATAGGGGAAACCCAATGGATTTTTCTTTAATTAATTCACCTAACTAATACAACTTTGGGACATTTAGATTGTCTTATTTTTCAAACTCATTGATATCTCCATATTTTTTTGAGTTCTCTCTACCCATACACTGAATATTTCTGGAACTCTCTGCTGTTTGCTCACTTCACCATTGGTCTAAATAAACAAAGATGATTGCACTTAAAGTAGTTTGAAAGTTTATGCTTGCTACTGCTGTTCTTTCTGGTATTAATAGTAATGACCAACTTCTCTGGCGCTGAAATTTTTTTTGTCTGTCATGCTTCGCTGAGTTAGCAGGGGAGATTTGTAAATCAAGTTTACAATCTAACAGCCTGCCTGAATCTTCTGGGGCAGGTTATAGTGTCACTCTTCAAGTGGAGTTAGGGTTACAAATGTGTAACCTTAGTGGTCTAAAGCACTTTTATTTGGCGAGAGAGGGCAGGAGGCATGCCGATAGTCATGACATGATTACTGTAAGAGGCTATAACAGATAGCAAAGGCAGATGTATGACGTTTGTTGTCTGAATTATAAATGTTTAACAGCTCAGTTTAATTAGACATGTTCTGAGGAAAGATTTCATGGTGTGGATTGAATTTCCAGCATTCACTTATATGTATGTGAGTGGTTTTGGCTGCAGCCACCACAGCAGTAGCAATGCCTGTCAGATGCAGTATTTGCAGCAGCCCAGCACATCCACAAAAGGTGTGGGTAAACATCAAATTTCGTGCTTTCCATTTGCCTGGGTGCTGCTTTCCACGCAGATTCTCAAGAGAGCAGATGACATGGATGGCAGTGGTGTTGTTTGTCTTAATACCATGATGCTGAGGGCAATATTGTAGGCAAAATAATTAGGCAAGAGTGCAGATATGGTTAGTGAGAAGTAGGCTTAAAGACTGGATTGCAGCTGGGTTACTACTTGTTTGTTATAACCTAGAGTTTTGTTTTAGGAACTTGTCTACATTGTGGAAAAGCAAAGGACTGCAGAATAGTTTTTTCTCAGTAATTGTCCCTGTGAATATTTCAGGGTAGACCACATATCTGCAGAGGAAGTTAGTGCAGGATAAATACTGTATAAGAAATACAAACAACTTTTTCACAGAATCACAGAATCACTCGGGTTGGAAAGGACCTCGGAGAACATCAAGTCCAACCCTTGATCCACTACCACTGTGGTTACTAGACTATGGGACTAAGTGCCATGTCCAGTCTCATCTTGAAAACCTCCAGGGATGGAGAATCCACCACTTCCCTGGGCAGCCCATTCCAATGCCTGATTACCCTCTCTGTAAAGAACTTCTTCCTAATATCTAACCTAAACCTCCCCTGGCACAGCTTAAAGCCAAGCCCTCTTGTCCTACTGCTGGTTGCCTGGGAGAAGACACCAACCCCCACCTGGCTACAACCTCCTCTCAGGTAGTTGTAGAGAGTGATGAGGTCTCCCCTGAGCCTCCTCTTCTCCAGGCTAAACAACCCCAGCTCCTTCAGCCTCTCCTCACAGGACTTGTGCTCAAGTCCCTTCACCAGCCTGGTTGCTCTTCTCTGCTCTTTCAAAACTTTCTCCAACAGAAGAGTCCATACAGTGCCTGAATGTTCCTGGTGTGTTTGGTGGCAACCATTGGTGCCAGTGGGTGTTTCTGGAGTGCAGGTGTACAGCTCTTCCCTTATCTGAATGCTGGTGTGGTTTCATACAGCTTAGAAGTCTGTTCCCAAAGCTGTGCTCAGAGAGACACTTACCTTCTGCCAGAGTCCAAAGATGCAACGAGAGGTGCTGTACGCAGCAAAGCCCAAATCGTAGTCTGATCCTGATTACAGTAGGGAAGAGAGGGTGAGCCTCAGCTGAGGTGCCTCTAATGCCTCTACCTCACATGTGGGTAAGTAATTGGCTGGATGGACACAGACAGGGAGTTGTGGTTATTAACTCTATCTGCCGGTGGAGGCTGGTGATGAGTGGTGACCCTCAGGGCTCTGTCCTTGGACTGGTGCTCTTTAATATCCGTGAGATCAAGTGCATCCTCAGCAAATTGCAGATAACACGAAGCTGAGCAGTGCAGTTGACACAACAGAAGGATGGGATATCATTCAGGGGGACCTGGACAAACCAGAGAAGTGAGCCCAAAAGAGCCTCATGAAGTTCAACAAGTCCAAGTGAAAGGTGCCACACCTCTTTTGGGACAATCCCAGACATGAGTGCTGACTGGGAGAAGTCATTGAGAAGAGCCCTTCCAAGAAACACTCGGGAATTCTGGCAGGTGAAAAGCTGGACATGAGCCAATAGTGTGTGCTTACAACCCAGAAGGCAAATGGTATCCTGAGGTGTATCAAAAGCAGTGTGGCCAGCAGGGCGAAAAAGGTGACTCTCCCACACTACTCTGTGCTGGTGAGGCCCCACCTGGAGCACTGCATCCAGCTCTGGGGCCCCAACATAAGAAGGTCATGGACCTGCTGGAACTGATCCAGAGGAGGGTCATGAAGATAATCACAGGACTGGAGCAATTCTCCTATGAAGACAAGCTGAGAGAGCTGAGGTTGTTCAGCCTGAAGAAGAGAAGGCTGTAGGGAGACCTTATAGTAGCTTTCAAGTACTTAAAAAATGCTTATAAAAAAGATGGAGAGGGGCATTTTACAAGGACATATAGTGATAGTACAAGGGAAAATGTTTTTAAACTAAAAGATAGAAGATTTAGATTAGATTTTAGGAGGAGATTCTTTATTGTGAGGATGTTGAGATGCTGGAACAGGTTGCCCAGAGAAGCTCTGGATGTGCCATTCCTGAAAGTGTTGATGGCCAGGTTGGATGGGGCCTTGAGCAACCTGATCTGCTGGAAGGTTCACTGCCCATGATAGGGTCGTTGGAACTAGATGTTCTTTAGGGTCCCTTCCAACCTAAGCCACTCTAAGATTCTATGGTGTGGGAGGATGTAAGGTGCTCAGCAGTGTAATATCCCATGGAACACAATCCACAGGATGAAGAGGAAAATACAAGATTGATGTAATCTTCCAGTTTGTGCATATGTAAATTTACATGAGCAGCTGATTTTAAACATGACATAGTTCCAGCTTTTGGTTTATTGAGGAGCTGAGATTCAGGGGATCTCAGATGGGGAGCATATATTTTGCACTTGCAGAGACGAGTGAATTTCAGCTTAGTCCCACTAAATATGCAGGTCTTAGGGTGTTCAGAGAGGCCTTTAACCAAAATTGTTGTTCATCCTTTGGTGGGTGACCAAGCCAACTCCAAGGCTTGATCCAAGCAAGAGCCAGAAACAGGGCTGAGGACCAGCACTGCTGCAGCATTCCTGGGACAGGGACATGTCTCCAGGCTCAGGGTCCTGGCTGTGGGCACTGGTATGTCAAGTTGGCAGGTGAGAAGGTAGATATGTAAAAAATGAGATAAATCCAATAATAAAGAAGTGGTAGGAATTTCTTCAATCATTATTAATAAAGTGCTGGGTAATTCTGCCTTTCTCTGTGCAGTGTCCGTAAATGAATCATCTCATGCAAAACAGACAGGTATTTTATCGGTTACAATCACATGAGCTTTCTGTATCCCTTCTGCTCTGGGCAGAAATTTATCTCAAGCACAAGGAACTGAACACTGCAATACTTGATTCATACACTTACCATCTTGATGGAGTGTCATTTTACCAGAGCCACCTGTTATGGAAGGAAAAAAAAATCCTCTAGTATTTGGTATTAGCGTATGTATTTCAGTAAGGTTTGGCAATGGAAATAGCTCTGAGCTGGGGAATAAGTGCTGAGCTTTCTAAAATTGTATTAAATAATTTTCAGTCTTCATACCTACTATAGCAAATTTTAGTGTAATTCAGGGAATTGTGTTTGCAGTGTTCTGGAGGAAGCTATGTTTTTCAGTAACTAACAATTAACTGAGAATGGTAAAATAATAATCACAAAATTAGAATGTTTATTCATAAAAGAACATAAAATACACCTTTATAAACTGTGATTATCTTTTTGGTAATTTGTTCTGATTGGCACACAAAGCATACAAAGGATGAAACTTTTCCCAGGCATAACACCACTGAAGTCAAAGCACTGTTATATAGAGGTGAGATTTGTCCTTGGGGTATGTTGTAAAAGCAGGTCACATGGCAGCAAGTCTAATGGTGCTGAATATCTCTTGCTCAGGGAATACTTATCTACAACTAAAGATTAAAAACAACTACAGAAATTCCTCAGTGTAGGAGTAATTATCTAGAGACTGAGGCTGAAGGTGGCCACAACATCAGTAACTTTGTAGTCAAAAACAGCTCTCAACTTTTTCTTGTTGGTCAGTTTGCATAATTTTCTCCCCACTCTTTTTTTTGTTGTTGGTCAGTCATGGGTTTCTAGAACATAAATGCACTCTGTCTCTTGGCACAACGAACAGTAAAACCTCTATATAGTGAGGGACTTGGTGGAAATAGGGTGCACAAATGTGATCATAAGACAACGAACACAGTGATAATGATTCTGTAGTAACCTTTACTCAATCAGATACATACAGCTCCTACAAAGTGTATTTTTGGGGGGAAATGAAAGGTTGAGGCTGGGATGTCCTCTTTCACTGCATACAAGTGTTTTGGTGCAATTTATAGGAAGAATCAGGATGAGGCAAATACAGTAACATGCCCAATGCATATCTTTGCAGATGGAAGGGTAAAAATACGTGAAGCCTAATAGTACATTTCACGGCCAAGGAAATGACCAAATAGAGAGTCTGCTGCTCATACAAGAGTTTCACGAGCATCCTAAGGCACCAATGGGAAGTTTGAATTTGGCATTTAGTTTAACAGGAATGAGTGAATTGACTCAAAGGGTATGTGTTACAATTAAAAGCGAAAAATTAAATCTCTGATAATAAGTAGTATCTGCCCCCTAAGAAATTGCTGTGACATATAAGACAGCCTGGCACCAAAACAGGGCAGTGTAGGGTTTTGTAAAAAGTTTGTTCTGGCAGAATATCCAAGTTATCAGATGCCATCCCTGGGGTATAAAGCAAAGGGGTAGAGAGAATCGACAGTAGTGCTAGTAGTAGAGAGTGTTTGTTTTTAGGGTTTTTATGGCATGGACTAGGCAGTGATAAGTAGGGTTGTGGTAGAGTGATTCCCTTCTTTTTTTATAGGTCATTTCATGCAGCAGTGATGCGCAGTGACTCATTAGGCTGAAGGGCATGCTAGAGGGTCAGTTCTTTCATCATCTCTCAGTATGCACATAAAGCTGTTTGGAAATATGATGATGTGACATAATCTGAGGTAGGATACACACTCTGGCAACTTCAGGTTAACTTTCGTGAAAATAGGACACTAACATGCATATTTATTTCTTATACTGAAAGCACATTTAGACAAAGCATAAGAATTGTAATTTATTATGCGTCACATTATATATTTTTTACAATTAGGCAATTTATGATAATGAGATTTTTTTACAGGTATTTAGCTGAAAAAATCATAACAACTGTGAGATGTTATTATTGGGAAGCAGCATAAATGCCTTGATGTATTTAATGGAGTGGAAGCATTAAAAAAAAAAAGACAATTGAGGGTAGAGATTGTTCTAGAAATGATAATAAGGGAATTTCAAAGGAATGGTATCATATAATGAGTTATGTAACTAGAGAGAAATAATATGAGCAAATAATAAATGAATTTTGAGTTGACTGAAAATTTTGAAGGAAGTGCAGGCAATATAAAGCATGTGGATAATGACAGTGAAAGAAAAGGCAGAACTAATATACTAATAACAAGTAGAGACTAGGAAGAGGGAGAAATTACATATAAGGCAGCATTTTTAAAGATTTTTGGATTGGTAGAAAAGAAAGACCCCTCTCACATCCGGAGAGAGACTCCCACCAGAGAAATGTCCATAGCAGTCAATTCACTGAGGATGTCAGCATACACACTGCTGAAAACCATTTGCCTTCTACTTTTCTGTGCTCTGCTGTAACTTAATTTGTTTCAGTTATAGTAGTATTTCATACTTTCCAATATTCTAATGAATGTTCTTTGTGACTTCTTATCCTCTGCATTAATTTTTCTAAGTAGCTGATCAGAAAGAGGTGAACCTACAATCTAATGAACTGATCGATGTTGTAATTAATTGTGCTCATCTGATTAGTCAACAACCAAAGCTGATTTACCCTCCTTTCTTCAAAAGGCACTGCACTGATAATGGTTTTTCAAGACTGCAGAATAGGTGCAGGAAGGCACTTGAAACTCAGATGTGACAGGGAGATTGCTTTTTAGGTTAAGGGAATCATCTTACTTGAGCAATCATGATACTGTTTGCTCCTCCAGATTGATAGGATTGCTTATTACTTTTTTTTTCCTGGAACCTAATCTTTATTCATAGGATTTTCGGAAAGGTAACTTTGCTAAATATAGCTATTTACATTGTTTATCATCTGATTTTTGCAATTATTTTTTTTAAGTGAACTCTAAAACCAAACCAGAAGAACTGTATAACCTTCCAATACTTTGATTTATAAGACCTGAGAAGATGTGCATTACTAATAATGCTTTTAAATGTTTCAAACTTAAGGGCATAGGCAAACAAACTTACTGAGCTTATGTCCCTACCAAACTATATTGAAAAGAATATATAATGTGTTGAAATACCTGAGCCAAAACTTTTTGTTTTGGTTTAGTGGCAACAGCATGAACTGAAAAATTGACATATAAAATGAAAAAGTGAAAATCAGAGCATAAAAAGTAGAACCTTATGTCAAAATGGAACCCAAAATGCATCTTATTTAGGGCCCTTATTTATTTTCATATTTATACAACTAGTCACATCTGAATTGTTATCTAGCTCAAGTAGAATGCTTGTCTAACACAGAGTGAGAAACCAAAGCAACAGTGTCATGATATCCCAGCCGAAGGCTTAAACTAGTTTTTTCCCATACAGGTGTTCTCCTCAGTTAATATGTCTGAAATAAGCTCCATTTTTCTTTTTCTTTCTTCTTTTTTTTTTTAAGATGTAGCTTTCCTGTTTGCATAGACATGCTCTCACACCTGTATATCATCAAACTATGAGATCACATTTTAGCTTGCCACCATTTCCAAGAGTCTGTTTATTTGGAAATATGATATAAAATTAGTGGGTTTATACCTGAATCACAGCTTTGTCTTCTGGCATCATGTTGTAGACAGAATGTGACAGTTGTGGCACAAGGCTTTTTACTGCACAGGCTTGTTCTCAACTGAGTTTGTGTGACCAACACTTTAGAAGGCCCTTCAGATATGTGGCCAATTGGTTTATTTAGCATATGGACTTTTTTCCATATAACAGGAATATTTAAACTGCCTATTTTTTCTTGGAAACTGACTTCCTACTGTTCTATTTGTGTGTATGAGCCACAAAGGAGACCCAAGTAATAACATCAGCAAGATAGGGACATACAGTTTACTAATTAAAGCACTTTTTTCTTTTATAATGGACAATTAAGAGAATTTATGGACAATGGTTGAGACTCACTGGAAACAAAGACTGTCAAATGACTGAGAAAGTTTTAATGCAGATATTAGGTTTCAAATCACTTTCTTTTTGTATCTGTGGGGTAGCACAGTCATATTCTTTGAGCAAAGATTTCTGAGCATGTTGCAGACCCAATACTAAGTGTCATATTAAAAAGGAGCAGAGGATGACTCTAGAGAGTACAAACTTTTGGGATTTCTGAGGCTTACAATTACTGGAGATAAGGGAGAAACAATGCACACACTGGTCCTTTAAGAAAGCAAGATATTTAACAAATAAAATTCAAGAATGCATAACCCAAGATCTGTTTCTGTGCATTTTGGTGGTGTTGTTTGGGGTTTTTTCTGATTACAGAAACTATACTTTTGAAATTTTTTCACAGATTTTTTGGTTTGGGAGTTTTATTAAATAAGCAAGCTAATTTATTTGGAAAAGCATCATGCTTATGTGTTTAATTAACTGTTAATTTTATGTGGTGGTCTGATCCTTTCCTATTACTCTAGAGACAAATATATCTTTTGTAGCAAGGGCATGCCTGCTATTGCTAAACAATTTCAGGTAAAACCTGGAAGCAGGTCAGGAATGCATTTTGGCCCCATGCTGGATTCTGAAGTTGGACTTTTATCATAACCAGCTCAGGCGTTCAAAGTATTTCTGAGTGTATAGAAGAGAGGCTTGAGTGTATCCCTGAAAAGCACTCGAGCTGTACTGGGATTAAGTCAAGGGGAAAGAACTGTCAAAACTAAGAGTTTTTGTTTTCTTTTGTTAGTCCTAGTTGTTCTTAAGATAAAAAAAGGGCAAATACATCAGAGGATGGCAAGAAATTTCACACACTGTGTGAAGTTAGCTAAATTCCTTTTCCAAGTTTCAGCTATGAATGAAAATTCTTTTCTCCAGCTGTTGTGTATGTTACAACTTTGACTGAAGGAGAGTAATTTTTCTTTACAACTTAATATTATATTAGAGAAGTAACATTCAAAGGATTTTATAAAGGGGTCTCAGCAGTGTAAGACATGCTGATAAATACACTCGGAATAATATTTTTACTCTTGTGGAAGTATTTTTGCTAGTGCAGCTCATGCAAGTCAGAGGCTTTCCCACAGGCCTAACAGGACAAATATAGACTTCATTTTTAGTGGATGAGAAAAGTAGACATAAATACGATGAACAAATAACCGGAATTTTAATACTTTAGAAATTGCTTGAATGGTAATGTAGAGGAAGGCAATTAAGAACATCAAAACAGACCAATTTATAAGCATTTGAAGAAAACAATCTGATAAATAATAGGTAGAATGAGGTTAATTGAAAAGCATTTATGTCTGATCAATGGTTTTGTTCTGAATAAGATAACAAGCTGAACAGAAAAATTGAAAAAGAGGGACTGCTTTTCAATACTGAAGCATCTGACACAGTATTTTTGAGTTCTCACAGTGACCAGAGTAGATAACCAGGGAAGATGGAATTAGACCAGTAATACTTCCTCAGGGCATGCTTCCTTTGGCTATGTAGGTGTTTCTCTGTGTGCTGGCATGGAGTAGTGATGCCAACATTTAGCAGCCTCAGTGCCATTTTTCTCCACGAATTTGTCCTGTTGCTCTTTGGTCCAAGCATTGAGAGCTGCAGTGTCCTCTGGACAGTGGTTCTGCAGGACAGAAGAGCTTGAGCTAATGCTGGCGTTTAATGCTGGATCATCAATAGCTAATGATGTTGTATTTACATTCTTTAACATGTATGGGGGTCCATTTAGTGATGTTACCATTCTAAATGGAGAATAATGTCTTGACATCAACATATTCAAACTATTCCCATTGTGACCTTCAGACTCTGCACCACAGCAGCATCTTCCCGGGGCAGTAAGTAGCACAATGTTTCAGCTCTTAATGAATGAACAGGTAGTGCATTAAAAGCAGTACGTGCATAAACAGCTGACTATTAAAGAATGTAATGATTTTTATGGAGCCAAATGCTACATGTCAGAGACATTAAATATCAAATCATAAATTTGCTGCAGGTGGGATTTTTTTATGTCATAATTTAAAACATTTCCTGAATACTTTATGTATAATTCTGTGTACTGTATTTAAGTAGAATTGCACTTCAACTGAAAACATAGCAAAAAGGGATAGAGGGAATTAGAACTATTTTTTGTTTCTTTCAGATGACTCTGTGGTTGATTATACCATGAACCCTTGCCAGAATTACTTATGCCATAACATTTGGGGTGGTTTTGTTTTTGGGGTTTTTTAGGGAGATGATTTCTTTTAAGATTTTTATTGCAGATCATGTTCTTTTCTACCACATATTACTTCAAAAGTATCAAAATAGCCAAAAATTATGTTAGGAGTCAATTGCTTCACAGATCACACACAGCTGTCATTAAAAACAGTGCATTTAGCCTGAGGATTGGACATACAGAAGCACAGCAGTAAAAGGTACCTTTTGAGTGCTTGACTTGGTAGGCTAATTGCTCTGATGTTTTGAAGATGAAAGGTACGGCTGAATAATCAAAGCTAAATCACATGGTCATAGCATTTGATAGGAAGTTTAATAAACAAGACTGTATCCACATTAGACTGTCAGATGTTTGTCTGGTTGCAAAGTATTCTCTTAAAGTGAAATTAATATCTAAGAGAAACAGATCGGGGGCCAAGTTCCTTGTTGTTGTAAAATGGTCTTTCTTCTTGACCTATTCTAATTATTAAGAGACAATTTGCCCCAAACCCTGTGTTATTCTTAATACACATGCAGGATTGATAAATTATTACTTCTCTGAAAAGCAACTCATAGATAAAGAAGGCTATAACTGGTGCTAAAAATATTTAGCAAGAAGAATTCTTGCTGATCTTGGTAATAGTACACTGAATAGTCATTCGAATCAGGAAAAATTAAAGGGAGATCTGTGGCAGTGACTGAAAAATCTGTTTTATTATTACTTCCAAATGATAAGCTGATTTTGTACTCACTAAAAGCCTAACACTTAAACTCTTAATAATGAAGAATGAACCATCTTATGTTTTCTTCTTTTTTGTCTCACTGCCTTGTTTAAATTTCTATTTTGTCCAAGAAATAGCTAGTCTTTTCAGCTAATTTTATTTTCAGGAGTAAGGGATGAAGTCTTAGTGTACAAATAATGATTAAAAAAATTAGATTTTTTTTTCTAAAAGTTATAGTAGTAGCCAGAACTACTACAACTAATCTACTTACAGTATGTTCAAAGTCTGCATTGAATACTTACGATAAGCCAGTGTGACTCAAGGTCTAATCCACTACAAAAAGCCCTTAAAATTGTATAGTTGGGAGGGGACTGCTGATGACTGTGAGCACACTTGATGGATACATGCATGGTGTTTTTTGCTTCATTTTGCTGTCCGTGTTACTATATTAGACCCTTGCAGCAAAGAGCCTGAATTGTTACAGAAACAGCTGGAAGTACACAGAAAATGCGATAGCTCTTACGTGATCATCTGTAACATTGCAGAGCAGCTCAGAGGGTCATCACCCCTGCACCCTATGATGGGAATGCCATCCTGCCACTGAGACAAGGCTCTGTCCCAGAAGGAGAAATGCTTAGTCAATCAGACAGAAATAAAAGTAGGCAGCACATAAAAGAGCACATATGGAGGAGGCCAGTATCAGGGCTGGGAGGTTTTTTTGTGGTTTTTTTTTTTTTTATGTATACATTTTAAAGATGAGTATTTAGTGTGTCAGTTGTAACATTCAGTATTCTGAGGGCTTTTCCCTTGCTATGTATCCTCAGAGAAACATAATCATGGTTCCTATAACATTAATGGGGTTATTTTAATTCTTGGTTTATATAAAGCTTTCCCCCTTGCTGTGAAAAACCTCATTTTCCTGGCTTTTAAAACATGTAGAAGGATGAAAGAGGTTGAAGCTGTTATGATTAATCCATTTTACACAAAACTTCTTGGAATGACAGTATACTTTGCATGCATCTGAAGTTTCATACCTAAGATAACTTCCCCCTTCACTTAATGTAGGACATTATCATTCCTGTATCTGTCCTTTCTTATATCACAGCAATCCATAGCAAAAATATTGCATATACTACAGATTAGACATGCTTTCTCTGTTTATCATGGGGCTTTGAGGAAGACCCATCTGAATTTCACCTTTGCTAAATGCAGATTATTTGTTCTCAACAATTATCCTACATGACTGCAGTGAATTCTGCAGTGTGCAGACCTGTAGCTGCTACAGGAAAGGTCATACAACTTGGTGTGACCTAAGCATGCTCATGGAGGGCAGGTGCAGACACTTTCATACTTTACTGAGATGAGTAAAACTGCCACTGGGAGTAATGTCAACAGCTTGCTAAATATGCCCGTATCCAGAGGTCGTGTCTCAGCACACTGGCTTTCTGGATGATCTTTCTGTAGAAATCAATGTCCCTCCCCTGCATAAGGCAGATGAACTTAGTTATCCTAGAATCGTAGGGATATTGCTCTGAACCTTCCACAGCTTGTATGAGTGTATGGAAAAATGACCCTAAAGGAGAAAGAAATGACTTGGCATCACCCATCTTCCCCTCCCTCAAAGCTTAGTAATTATATTGACTAACTAAAGCAAGTACCAGGGTTGACAGAAATCAGGTATGTGTTGCACAGTGTATTCCTGTATAGCACACACTTCATATCCCTAGAGAGTTGGATTGGCACTCCTTAGGTATGTGTGGAGGATCATGCCTTGTGTTAGTTACCAGGTGATGGCATAATAGTTGTCACATATTCCCACAAAACTGAAACTGGATTATTATAGTTTTCTTCCCGTTCCTACGTAATAGGCAAAATCTGTCTGCCATTTGTTCAGAAAAATAGCAGTCTGATGAGCTGTGTGTCTGAGTTCTTGATCTGACTATTTGTTCTTGGTGTTCCTCTCTTGAGAAAAAGCTGTTTAGATTAGCTGGGTTTATGTTAGCTGGATCTAAGTGGGCCCTTCTGACTAAATTGACAGTTATTCTTCAGCACTCTGTATTCTTGGTATTCCTAAGTGTCTGGATTCCATTTGAAATAAATTTTACTTGTTTATGGCAGTCTGAAGGACATCTTGCCCAGTTAGATTCAAAATGACAGCCTATGGCTCACATACACCCTGTGAGCAGAGTTTACAGAAAGAATCAAAATTTACAGGGCAATCAAGCTGGGCTGCAGCTTTACCATGGAAAAGTATTTTTTTCTTGAAAACTTGTGCATCATATCTCCATATCTCTTAAAACATCCAGAAAACATGGTTTCACCTGTTTGAAAGATGACACTGGAGAAATAAGCACTTACTTAGTGGGACATTTTGGCAACAGTAGATACTACTAATGCTCCAATTTAACACTTGCACGGTGACCTGTACATTCACAAACGACAAATCATGTCTTACTCCCTGTAACACTGACAGCTACAGCATGTTCAAGTTAAGAATGAGAAATAAAATTATGATGGCAGCATGTTTTCTTTGACAGCTCATGTAATCTGGAACTTACTTCTCTTTCGCAGAACCATGTAGACTGAACATGGTGATACTAGAAACCTTCTGAGAAAGATCTCAGTTAAGAGTGATTACTTCAACAGAGGTGACGTGGGATTAGTTAGATAATAGGATGTATTTCTTTTTAAATAATTACATGATTATTTCTGCCAAAGTGTTGTTGCAAGGTTTGGATTTGTCTTGGGTTTTAACCTATTTCCTGTGTAAATAAATGCACCCTATCTTGGGGAGAGCTGTAGTAGCTACAAGTCAGTGCCGAAAGTAGACAGCTACTTTTGTAAGAAAAGGAAAAGCAGTCATGGGAATTCAGAATACCCACCTCTTGATTACAGAGGCAACTGGAGCATAATGGAGAAGAATGATAAACAGAAGAACCAAACTCGACAGCTCCTCCACAGAGCAAAGAAATGCACTGTCTGTGTGAGATGTGCCCCTGGTGTGTCTGTATGGCTTTGTATAAAGGCCTCATATTTTTTTTTTTTTTTTTGCTGGGAATGAACGAGGCAGACAGCTCACAGCTCAGGGACTGTGAGGTTGTCTACATTGCTGTCTTGGTGAGGAGGAGTTTCTGGTGAACTTGGAGAGGAGCTGAGAGGCTGACAGTCTCTGTAAGCTCCGGACAGTCAACGTGACATGCTTTTGGCCGTGACAGAGAGAAGGCAAAATCACCTCAGTGAGATCAGGGAGAATATATCTCTCTGTTTCTACTCACGTCTAAGTCAATCTATTTTGAAAACTTGCACTCAGTATATGTAACTACTGGAAATAAAGAAGCCTGGACACATTATGTAAGTACAGACTGTTAGATCTATCTCTGTTTAAAAGGATTCAGTAAGATTTTAACTTCTTTTTTTCTTTTTTTAATAGAGGTGCAAAGAAAGGTGCTATGCTGAGAACACTTCCTTATCATGCTCCTATTGTAATTTGTGCAGTTATTCTTGTAGGGCTGGATACAAGTCTTTTTCTCTATCATAGAATGGTTTGGGTTACAAGGGACCTTGAAGATAATCTAATTTCAAACCCCCTGCCATGGACAGTGACACCTTCAACTAGACCAGGTTGCTCAAAGCCCCAGGCAGCCTGGCCTTGAACACTGCTAGGGATGGGGCATCCGCAACTTCTTTGGGTAACCTGACCCAGTGCCTCAACACTCCCTCTTGATCTGTATTTATCTACCTATCTCTATCTTTATCATCCTAGAGGGTAAAAGAATAGAATTTCAGATAGAAGTCAAATAATCCCTCTTGTCCTCACTGTCTACCCCACAATGCATTTTTCCAATTCATGATTCTACTTTTCCTACGTGTTCTGCCCTTTCAGAATTTCACTGGAGCTGCTACCTTTAATAAGGGGATAGTCTACTCAAAATACACTTTAGGTGAAGTCCCGAGCCCTGCAAATATGGTGCATGGGCACTGTTTGGGGACAACCATGCTCTATAGTTTTACCTTCTTCCTTCTGCCACACAAAGGGAAGTCAGAAGGTTTCCATCACTTCAAAAGGAGAGAGTTTTTCTAGTTAATATTCTCGAGACCCACCTTCCTAGATGACAAAAGGTTTCCCAGTGAACTAGAGGAAAACCCCTCACCTGCTGATCTTATAGCAGCAGGGGTGGAGGGAAAGAGCCATGGAGTTAGGGACCAGAGGAACTGGACAACACAAAAAATACAGAAATTCATTCTAGTGCTCCTGGGCTGTATGTTTTCTCTCAAGCTGTGTTCAGAGGTAAAGGGAACAGTATTGAAATTATTGGGTCAGTTTATGTGTGGAAGAGCAGAACTAATTAGGACTGTCTGGGAATTCAAGTATAGTAGTGGGAAAATCCTGTATATTTAGGGAGCAGAATCAATTAGGAACCTGCATTGGAGGAGCTGGGGGATTGTCAAGTTACAAGACTCTTGGGTGCTTTGGGGGAATGGAAATGCTTTTTTTTTTTTAGATGATAAGGAAGCAGAACCGGATGAAGTAGGTAGAGCAGAGAAAGAATTGAAAAAAAACTATTCCTAAGTTTCTCTCACCTTCTTCCACCTGAAATTCATTCCCCCCTCCCAAGATTCTTGTCCTTTTTTAATTTTTAATGCAAAGGCCTATGAAAATGGCGTAAGAGGTAGAAAGTGCCTTGCCTTCTTCCCAAATCCAAGGGCCAGTGTCTCCCTTCCATTTCCGTACATAAGCATTAAATACATAGGACTGGAGTGTATGCCCTGTTATTTTCTTTCTTTGTATAAACTTTAGTAGTGGGGAGAGAGGACCTATAGATGAGCCACCTCAGCAAAGGGTTGTCTTCCTCTGTTGAAGGAGACTATGTGAAAGGTTTTACCCCATTCCTGAGATTGCTAATTTACCCATTTCCAAATCAAACCTGCTACGCAAATTTGAATGCAGTTGTTCTCAGGGAGACTTGATGTTAGCAAATACAGATTCTGTTTATATATGCTCATTCATACATATTTGTTTCTTTGTATATCAGTATTTTGAACTTTATGACACATTATGTTATGCAGTAAATTTTGTTTTAGTTGAGTTTATATAAATGTGTTCAGAAGGCCCTCTAGCCCTGTCTAAGGAACACAAGTATTATTATAATAGTCTGAGGTCTGAAGTTTTGCAATGTAATAAACTTGTAACTATGTAAAGAGAAAATTAAGGCAATAACGTTCTCTCAAAATGAGAGAGAAAAGGAAGCACTCATGTAAAATGAGAGGCAAGCAACACCAGGTGTTTTATATTATACTTTGATAATATTTTTCTATCAGATTAAGAGCCCTAACTATTGGGCACTTCGATTCCTACGAGATATCTTTGGCAAAACCTCTAGACTTTTAAAACTCTGATTTATATGTACATATGCACATTTTAAAAATGCTTTCTCAGTACTATAAAACCTACAAGAAAGAAAGAAAGAAAGAAAGAAAAAAGAAAGAAATTAAAAAATGATCAGCCCTTCGCCGAATTTTAGTGGGCTGCGAGTCTTCCAATGTAGGTGGGCGCATGCTGCTTGGCCACTCAGCCCTGTCCTGTGGAGGACCTGATGTCTTCCATTTGTTCCCCTCTGCATTACATTTCCTGAGCTCATTTGCAGCTGTCTCCATTATTCACAGCTCTGAACTGATGAAAGGAGAAAAGAAAACATATGTTTTATCTGTATGTTAACTGTGAGAAGGTTTCAGGCGGGGCGATGGGCAGGAGAGCTGTGGAGATGGTGACCCTTGCTGTTGCCTTGCAGGAATGTCAGCTCTGCTGGAGAGGAGGCCCGCAGAAGAATGAGGGAGTGTGATGGCCTGACAGATGCATTGCTGTACGTGATCCAGTCTGCTCTGGGGAGCAGTGAAATTGATAGTAAGGTTTGTCATCTTTGTCTTTTCAGGAGCAAATCCAGGTATTCAGGTACATGGGAACTATGAAGTGACAGGTTTTTTGTGCCTTTTTTTTCTTTTTTTTTTTTTTTTAATGCATTGTGAGGGATGACTTAGCAAAGCATAATTTATCCCATCTTTTCTTTTTCCTTCTGCTGATCTGTGTATTTTTGTGTGCTAAGCATTCTATTTGCGTGTACCTGTAGAGTGTGCGCAGGTAAGCATGTCATCCTCTCAACTGAATTATAGAAGTAGAAAATATGATACTGGTTTAAGAAGAGCAAATGTCATATTCAATGTAAAGTTCCTTACATTGCTCTGCCAGTTTTACCTTAAAATTGATTTTCAGTACAATTTTAAGTTACCTTAAAATTGATTTTTTTAGTAGTACAGAGCTAATAATAGTGAAGTAGGCTTAGAAAGCAAACAAGCAAAAAAAAATGGGCCAATTAATAGGCAGTTTTGCAGTAAAGCAAACATTATTTCTTCTTTGAAGAGGATCAATGAATGCTTTCAATAACAACTGTGTTAAGATCCCTCATTATGTCAACTTTACTTCTCTGAAAGTACTCGGTTATGAACAAGCTTCTCCAAAGGAGAAAGATACTGCCTAACTAAAAAGACTCCAAGCATTTACAAACTGAAGATTTGTAATACATTAAAGTATTACAGAGAAGAAGAAAAAGGCCAGTTTCTTTTGCTTTCAGTATATGGTGCTAAATTAATTACAGTTGCTGCTCTAGGGCAGTCTTGGTCCATTTGCAAACCCCTAGGAATTGCAGGAGAGCAGTCTTATGCAGCAAGGTTTATGTTTCCAAATGATCCTTCTTGGAATTGTACATGAGCCTCTGTGGGTTTATAGATCCAAGAGGGATAATCCCCAGAAATCTCTGGTCACTAACCTGAATCAAATCCGTGAAAATTGCTTGTGAATTCAGAGAACAGAGAGGGGGATTAAGAGAGGTGCTGGGCTAGTACCTTTGGGTTTTTTTAAAGAAAAAAAGCACCCCAAAAATTCCCTCAACCCATTAGTCTGTAATCTAATGAGGAGTACAAGGAAAAAGTTCAAAAGTACAATGAAGAAGGAATGAAATCTGTCCACCTGCATGGTAATAACCAGCCTTCTTGGTTTGTAGGGGTTCACCTTAGTGAAGAAGGTGTTGGTTGCATTTGACCCTTAGAAGTTTGCTTGTCAGTTTTAGTTTGAGGTAAAATTGTCCTCTTGGTGGACTCAGCTTATGTTTTCCATAAAATAAGAATTAATGCAAAAACTATTATCTTTAAAAAGAAAAATTAAAGTTTAGAATCCTAATCAACAACTGCAAAGCTTTGACTTTAGCATACTGTGGCAAAACTGAACAAAATTCGCGTATGAGCATGTCAAAGAAAAGTCAAAAAGGCAAGCAAACGTTTTAAAATATTCATGGTCACTGTGATGTCTGGAAAGCTTTCAGCTATGAAAGGTGTTCTAAGAACCCTTTCTAAACACGCACGCACATATATAATTTTTACATGTGTTTACGTGTTTGGCCAGAGATTTCAAGTTCATACAAGTGTGTTGTGAAATTTCATCTGTGTTAAAAAATAGATGATTAAATATTCCTGCATAAATGAATCTGAATTAGGTATTGTCTCTGGAACTTAGTGTCATCACAAAAAATGTGTGCTAAATGCATACCTGGCAGAAGCGCATACAGTATATGAAAGTAAACAGAGCCCCATCTGTTTGCCTCACTGGTAAATATGGCAGAATACGATAGAGCTGAAAGCCTCACAGTTATTCTGTTCTGGGTTAATGGAGCAGCAGTGCTGGGATGTAGTGACTATTGCCTTTTATCTCCAGGGAGCATTAGAAACAGTTGAAATAAATATAGATAGATAGAGAATGGCTTTTTTAACCATGCTTTCCCTGCCTCCAGAAAATTAAGCTTATATCCTTCTTATTAGGGATAATCAAATCCAAATTGAACCAACTAAATGAGTGGGTTTCAGGTCTAAACTGAACTTCTTTTAGACTTGCAGAAATTATTTTGAATTATAAGTGAATTTCCCTCCAGTGCGTCTCATCCATTTCTGGATTCCTACTTGCATCTTCTGTAGAAGGCACAACCTATTAGGCGGGAAAATGGATGAAAGGGAAAGGCTGCACACAAGGTATATATCTGCTAGAAGCAGTAAAAGCAACAAGACTCTAATTTTACTTCTTGCACTTGAGAAGCATCATCTGTTCATACTACAATACTTGTGAAATGGAACTCAGATCCCATTTTTCCAGTAATTTACATAGAATTTATGCCAGAAAAAAAAGGTTATTTCTGATTTTAAAAGTACAAAACTAAACACAGAACCTATTGCCATTTTCTGATCATAGCATTTTTTAATCACTGAAGTGGCAGTTTGCTGACATTCTGAGTGTTTGGTTTCTCCTGATCGCTTTTTACCCCAACATCTGTTTCACATGGGACTCCACTGTGAAATTCAGAATGACAATTAAAAAATTCCCAGAAAAATATTGTCCAGACTACAGATTTGCTACCATAAAAATTTCTAAATATCTTAAGCTGGGGAGCACTCAGCTGGGAAAGTGAGCAAGAGACGGATTTTAACTTTTTTCTGGTTTTGTTTTCTGTGGTTTTCTTTTTGTCATACTTTTCAGACCGTTGAAAACTGTGTGTGCATTTTGAGGAACCTCTCATACAGGCTAGCTGCAGAAACATCTCAGGGACAGCAGATGGGAACAGATGAACTTGATGGATTACTCTGTGGTGATGCCAATGGAAAAGACACAGAGAGTTCAGGGTGCTGGGGGAAGAAGAAGAAGAAAAAGAAATCACAAGATCAGGTAATGAAAGTTACTTGCAGCTGTGTTGTGAGTAGTTGAAGTGCCCATCATTTAAAATATAAATAATTAATACACTGTATTAGAAATAAAGTGCATGATGCATAATGTACCAAACTGTTGCCTTTGTTAATTAGCTGAGAGCTTAAAGTGTAATATGGCTCTGGAGTAATGAAATATGTTTGCCTGAGAAAGTTGTACATTATGTGGTGCACCTGGAAACCGTAGTCATGAGTACACTGTGAACGCCATAAATACTGTAAATGCACTATTAAAGGAAACCATTTATAATGAAAAGTGTAATCTGCATATACTTTACCCTGTACTTCCACGTAGCCACCTGTGTGTAGAAAGGCCTTGATGCAAGAAAACATCAGGCTTTTATTTGTATACTTATTTGCTTCAAAGTTAGTCTTGTACTATGCCTCTGTGTGTTGGAAGAAAACTGTACAGAACAGTTTCAAGCAATTGAATCAAGCAATATGAGTGAATGTTAAAAAAAAACATTCATATTTTGAGATATTTAATATTGTTACCAAACAAAGATTGCAAAGTAGTGTTTATAGTTTCCTCGAGTTATTTGAGGTGCTGTGGATTATTATTTTGGGTGGGTTGATTTTCAGAGTGTATTTTTCTCCATTTTTTCCCATTAAGAACTTAGAATTTGGGGAATGCTGACAGTTATATTGCAGAGACATTGTTGTATCAGTACACACACTAAATAGCAATGAGAATGGCTACTGCTTTATGAGCTTTTCTAGATGGCCTGTGGGGGCAGCAGGTAATTTTCCATCTCTTCCTACACTTATTCACTTTTTTGCACTTTAATTTATTTCTGTTTCAGATTGCTCAAAGAAAATATGTATTTGAGTAAGCAATTAGGTGCACTGGGTATTTGAATAAATTATGTAAACTGGTACTGAAAATATTCCTGAGTTCATAAAGCCAAATTGTGTTAATGTGGAAAAGTTATAGGAACATTAATAAGCTAAAATTTGCTTACTGAAAAATGCAGCACTCCTGACTAGTAAGATTTTAATTTCCCCTGTTCTTCTAGTTAAACACTCCAGTCATCAGATAACTTGAATTTATTTTGGCCTTTTGTTTGGATTCCTATATTAGGCTGTATTTTCCTGTATTAGTGAGCACTCTAATTTTACTCCATAAAGCAGTCATCATCCCTGTTCCTGAATTAACAGTTCTCACACACTATGCTGGCAGTTATTCAAAGTGCAGGAACAAAAAATAGCATGTCTGGATATGAATGAGTCACACTGCAGCTTGTCTTGCTCTTTGATGCTCTGTTTATGAATACATGTGCACACACACTATGCAAAGTCTTTTGTAAGTCTTCCTTTTATATTTCTTCTGTGACTTTTGGGTCTTGGATTCATACTTTTAACTCTGTACAACTGACTGTTTTCAATGTTCCTGTCAGGCTTCTCTTTACTTAAAAGGATCCCTGTAAAAGATCTTTCTCTTCCTCCAGGCCAAAGAACTAAGCTCTTTTGGCTGCTTACCTTTACAATGCACATTCTTTTGCCTGCTCTTAGATATCTTTTGTCTGTTTCTATGAGCGGTCATTATCAGCACAAAGCATGGTAAAGATCTCTTCAGAGCTGTTTGTGTTTCCCTAACTGAAGAGTTTTACATAATTTTTAAAATCCTAAGAGAAGTAAAACTATGCTCATGTTTTCAGGTTTATGATTATTAGGCTTTTCTGTGGCACGGACATCAATTCCAGAACTGATTTTGTGGTGCAAAGGATTGCTTTGCCTTACAAATATTACAAATATTTTTTCTAAATATTTTTTCTTCTTTCATGTAATTTCTTTTCAATCTGGACAGCCTCCTTCATCTTGCCATGTACAAATTCTCACATGTGGATATTATTTAGTTTAGGAATTTTAAGGGGGCCTTGTGAGCCTCACACAGGTTATTCTAACCCCATGATCCTTGGCCGTTGTTGACCATACCAAATGTTTTGAAGTATATTATCAAGTTAATATATTATCAAATTAACTAGAATGCCACTAAAAACAATAGCAGTGAGATTACCATGCTAGAAACAGCTCTCCCAAGTTACCATCAAAAGTGGGAAAGAAAAACAATATTTTTCAAGTAACTGTGCATTTGTGTTAACAGCATAGAGCAACTCGAACTGTGGTAAGGGTAAATGGAAGTTTTTTGACCATTTATTTTGCAAGAATAAGTACACAAGTATATTCAGAGGCTTTTTGTTATGGAAGCCACCTTGTCCAGTTGTGTAGAAAAAGTGTTCTTTCTGCTTCTTTGCCTCTGTCACTGTCTTGAGGTTTTTCAGGACCTCCTGTAGATTCATACTACTGAAAAGTAGGAATAACTGAAAACCCACATCATTATCTTCTTCTAGACTGTGTTGCAGGGAGGAATACCCTGTTTACTATTTCTCTGTGTGTCAAGACAAATCAGTATTCTTGGGTGGTTTGAGGGATTTTTTTTTTTCCCAGGCAAGAGTCCCTAACAACAGGATCATATTGATTTCCTCAGTTTAGTTAGAATTCACTCATCTACACTAAGCTTATTAAAACTTGCTGCAGGAGGAGTATTTTCCCATGTCCTTTCACCATACATTGTCTCCCTGTGTGCTGACTGCAGCCCTGTATATTGCATGTGTACCTATTTTTTTTACAGTAATCTCATTGTTTTTCTTCAAGACTTTTAAATGTTTCCAAGTAATGCCTTTCATAATCTCTTTTCAATTGCAATGCTTAAGCTGTTACCTGCTGCTTATTCTGTCCCGCAGAACAAATCTCGTGCTCTCCTCGGGATGCTATTTTTAGAATGCTCATTCCTTTAAGTGTCTCAGCAGCAAAGCTTTGCGCTCTGAAATATCTCATAGTTCTGAAGATCATGCTCATGATGGACAATGCTTTACATGTAAATAATGAAGGAACACCTATGGGATCTTCATCGGATGCAATGATTTAGAACATCTGAAATACTGGAGGCACTACACACCACCATGGATTTGGGACCTGTGAAGGGAAACTTCAGAGAAACAGAAGACAAGAATGATATTATAGTTATCAGTTAGCCAGATGCCCATGAAGCGAGGGCACTGAGCTTCAGGCTACTTTTAATAGATCATTCACACTAAACAATACAAACCTAGATACCTGTCAGAAAAGTTCTTCACAAACAAAGAACCAAATATTTCTTTGGGCTTATTATTATTGTCACTTGTAGATACACAAAATGGAGTTCAGCCCTGAATTCAAACTTCAGTCATTTACCTGTATGATTCCTTTAATATTTGAGAGTTTTAGCTTTCTGTCAGGCAAAGGACAGGGCACAGATTCATCTCTGAGCTGTGAGACCTCTGTACAGGGGAATAGTATCCAGTCTGTGGTTGCTACATTTTATATCCCCAGAAAGTGTTGAGGGTAGAGGTATTATTCCTTTTTTGGCAGCGCGTGGGGTTTTTGAATAACAAAATTGCTGTTTCAGTCTTCCTCAGAAGAAAAGGTTTACAAAACTGGGGAGAAAAAGATGTTCAGATTTTAGTGAATGCAATTTTGAAATTTTCCTATTACATTATTGTAATATTTGCTTAATTTCTCAAGTGTGTATTTTCTTGAACTCCTTTCGTTTATGCATTTGTGGGGGTTTCCTTTAATTTTTAGATAAAAGTGTCCGACACCACTAGTAGCAAAACTACTGTAAATGGATAATAATACCAGATGTATCAATTTAGACAAAAGATGTGCATAAAGCTGCAGTTTTCCATACTTAAAAGAAAATCTCTTACACATTTAAGAAATCTGTTTGTTAAACCATAAAACAGGAGAAACTTGACATTTAAGTCACTTTATCATTGGCTTTCTATATAAGGAAAGTAAATGTTAATTTCTTTGGTTTATGATTTAGAAAACAATTATCTCAGTTTTTCTAGGTTATGTTTCAGTCACAGGTAAGCAACTTGAAAAGAAGTATAGAACTAAGTGCTAGTATAAAATGTGGCTTCTTTCAAAGGCCTTTCAAGAACAAATTGGAATTTATTTTTCATTAATGACATCAGTTGTCTATACTAGTGGCAACTTCCCTACATCTTGAAATCAAGTAAGAGATGTGTCTTTGTTCAGACCATGGTTAAGTCTAATGACACCTTTCAAATTACTTTACTTAAGGAGTTCCCTTAGGATCACAGGAAACAAGTGTTCTCCTCATTTCACAGTAAAGGTGGGTGGTGTTAAAAGAACTCGCAGTCTTTCCTCTCTTCAGTGGTTTCTCAGAGCTCAGGCAGGTTCCTGAGGCATCTGCTTTGTCACACAAATTGAATGCTAGAAGAGACACAAACCTTTTAAAGATTTGCAATAAAAGCTAGATACAGCATTGGCTTTAATTATGGAAAAACAGAAAGCAAAAGTTCTGTAAAGGCCTCAGGAAAAATAATTGAGACTCACCTGACTTTATTTCTATCTCAGACCTCTAGGACTGTAATTCTCAGCTGTAGATGTTGTTCATTAGTTTCTCTCTGCTGCTCACCTGTGATCAGCTGTTACTGAACCCTCACCCCAATAAGCTCTCCAGCTGTAGAGGCCTTCATTTCCAACTGGGACCTTGTAGACATCCAACTTTGCCTTGTATTGAAAAATCAGATGGAAACTGATTTTTCCACTGCTGAAAATTTTGTTCCTGCTGTTGGTATGCTCACTGCTTACCAACAGGTTTATTCTTCAAGCTGTGCTAGAAACAAGAATTATGGCAAAAAACAGTTAGGGAAAATAAGGCGTATGGTCCAATTTCAGTAAAAAAATCCAGGGACTTGTCATTAATCCTTCTTTTATTTCTTGCTACCCAGCCCATTATGTATACATGTGGCACTATTTCATTTCTTTTCCTTTTTTCCCTGAGAAAAAGCAGACTTTTTGGCTTCTCTCAAGTTCCCCATCTGTGATCATTCTTGTCAAACCAGAATCTAGCCCAAAGTCTGTTTTTTGATTGGAAGTGACACTTTTGAAATGAGCCTGACCTTCTTTTTCACCTCCTGTCGGGAGCCTTAAGGTATAACAGCAACATTTCAAGTTATATATCATTATGAATTGACTGGCACACCTCTTTAGCATGCTTGCTAAATGGCCTATAAATTCTTCTATCTAGATGAAATAGCAGGTTTAAGGCAATAGTATTTCAAAAAGAATAAAAAATAAACCTGTCAGATATGTCTTTTCATGTGATGAAACCACTATTTTACCAAGTATACTTCAATGCTCCTACCAAGCTGTACCAAACTAATAAGCATAGAAACAGATAAATGGTGGTGACTCCTGGGTTTAGCTAATGATCTGAATGAGATTAGAAATGAAAGGCTGTGTTGCCAGTATGCTCTTGCTCAGAGAGAGCATTATTTCTACTTGTTGCTTCTTTGTCTTGCACAAGACGTTATGCCAAGTGCTGAGTAGCAAGAATCAACTATCTTGAGCAGCTCTTTACAGAGCTTCTTGACACGGTTTCTACTTTGTTGCTTGCCTACACAGCATCTTCACATATGCTCTGTCAGCCTCTCAATATCATGTATGGCCAATTTGTTTTCAAAGTCAAAACTACAGGGTTATTAAGTATAATTTGTATTTGTCATTTTGTGGAATATACTGCAAAGCCAGTATATTCAGTATCAGCTTCCTATGGAGAGGAGAGGTACGAGGAGAAGGGGATGCAGTGACATACTAAGGTCTGTTTTCAACTTCATCCTCCTTTATTTGGGAGGGATCTGGTTTTAAGCAAAGACAAAATGCACAAATTGAATTAATTTTTTTTTCTCAGATAAGCGTAATAACATCAAAAAGTTGCATAAAGGTATTGACATTATTTTAAGAATGTAATATATAATCTAAAGTACAATTCAGATTTATTAGTATCTGAGATCAGTAATAATGATTCAATACATTGAAATGTTTCGAAAGCATTCCAACCACCTTTCCCATAATTGTGAACATTGTTTCATCAAAGTGGGGAGGGTGCCGTTATTTATGCAGTAAGTTCTGCCCTCTCCCACCATACTCCTGTAGTCTCTGTGTCAGTTGACACCTTCCTTTATATTCGCCATCTTTAGGCCTGGATGTCTAAACTGAAGTTTGACTTGATGTAAATAGTGGCATTCCTGCCTCCTTTTTATCAGCATGGATTCTCATCGTCCCTGAAAGCAAGTTCTGTGATTTTGATGAATTTCTGTTGCTAGATTTTCAATTTCTGCTCTTGATGGCATTGCCCAATGCATGTATTGGTTTCCAAAGGAGGTTATTGGACTGACATGTCTAGGGACACGTGGCATAGACTGTCACAGCCACTAAGACATGCAGGGTGAGATATAAGTGTCCTCTTAGGGAGCCTGTTAGCTTAAAAGTCTTTGGCATTTCAAAAATGGTTTTAATGAGCACCCTGTAATTGCTGATACGAATTTTGTCACTGCTGGTACAAAGGGCATAGCTACAGTGTTACTAAAATATCTCAGATGTCTACAGTCAATGGAGAGAGGTCTGGATGGCTGTAGACCTTGCTGGGTTTTGTTCTAATTTTTTCCTAGATTTTCTTTTTTTTAGTATTTAGTGGTATTTTGCACAGACTGGGGAAAGGGAGTATTCATATTTAATACATTAAAATTAAATACTGTTGTTTTGTTATCACAGGAAAATCTATTGCCCAGTGATACCTTTATAACAGTAAACCCCACCGACTGGAGATTGTTAGTATAGAAAGTAAAATTTTGAGAGTGTCCTCTTACAGAGTTGAGGCCATCCCTGGTATTCAGTACAATTGCACTGTAATGTAGATTTGCTTTCATTAAAATGGGAGAAGGTGGTGGTAGATAGTCTGTTGTGTGGCACAGGAGAGCATTTCAATGAGTTATCTTTTTCTCCTCTCAAAGTTCCTTGGTAATATGAAAAGTTTGAAAATTTTATTAAAGTACTCTTAAAAGTCTGTTGTTCTTAAAAGATCTTGGTATTTGTCTTTTTATTTTTCTTGACTTTCATCCTTTCTTTGCACCAGTCTCAGGAAATGAGAGATTTGCATCTCACCCACGTAACAAACAGTTTTTCAGCTTCAACAACAATATATTGTGTAATTTCAGCTGAAGGAGGGAAGCCTGGAAGAAATATTTTTTTATGATTTTTTTTTCTCTTTAGCATAAGCTATGAAGAGTAATTGCATGTAGTCATTCTCATTCTCCTATCACAGCCCCCATCTGTCTCAAATAGAGCTTACTGATCATTCCTGTTGGTCTGCAACTGGAACAGTAACTGTTCCAGTAATTTACTGAGTAGTTGTTCAGAACACTGCCTCAGTTCATTAATATTGAGCAATGTGAAATGCAAAGCAACTACTGCCATGCCTTAGCCCCTATTTCAGATGGAGTCTAATACCAGTTTGAGGAAAACTTTTTTTTTGCTCAGGCAATTGATGTTTATATTTATAAAATACAAAATAAATTAAGATCATGAAAACCTCCTTTGCAATAGCTTTCTTCCTGGCCTGTCTCAGCTCTACATGCCCTGCAACAATTGGGATGTACAGCTGCAGGCACTTGTCTCAGCTACACAAAAGGTGCCAGAAGCCATTAAGCCCTTCAATGAAGAGGCTGCCATAGGCACAGCAGGTATGTTATGCAGGTGTCATGGTTTAACAAGGGTAAAAGTGAGAAGACTTGTGGGTTGAGATAAAGGAAGTTTAATGGGGAAAGCAAAAGGCACACAGGCAAACAAAGCACCACTTCCCACAGGCAGTCACGTGTTCAGCCATCCCCAGGAAAGCAGGCCTCCATCACATGTAGTGGTGACTCATGAAGACAAAGGCCATCACTCCAAATGTCCTCTTTTCCTTCTTCTTGCCCCAGTTTATATTCTGAGCGTGACACCATATGGTATGGAATCCCTTTGGTCAGTTGGAGTCACCTGTCCTGACTCTGTCCCCTCCCAGCATTTTGTGCACCCCCAGCCTCCTCAATGATGGCGCAGGGTGAGGAGCAGAAAAGGCCTTGACCCTCCGTCAGCATTATTCAGCAGTTACTAAAACATCCCTGAGTAATCAACACTGTTTCCAGCCCAAATCCAAAACATACTCCCAGTACCAACTGCTGTGTCTACCCTGGCCGAAACCAGCACAGCATGGTTGGCAGTGGCATCCTCCCTGTGCGTGCCACTCAGCTGCTCTGGGTGCACACCCTGCATCTGAAGAACAGTGCTGGACATCTTCCAGTGTCACTGAATTTCCTGTGCCTTCACTGCACATGCATGTGTGGTACTGAAGATTTTCATCATTAATACATGGACCCTGAGGCATCACAGTGTCTTGAGAAAAAGGTCTTCCCTCACAGCTGGTGATAAATTAATGCAATCATGCTAAAAGTGAGTTGCAAGAAGGGCAGAGAAATGCAGTAATTTGTCTCACTTGTTTTTTTTAATGTTTTCTCATTACTGGGCAGAATGGCAAAACAACATTAAATATTAATTTATCTGCTAGATCATTTCTAATGCTGTATATGTAGGAGCACAGCATGAACATATATATACAGCTCTATTTATATCAGCTGATTTTAAGTAGTCCTTGGGATTATAGGAGTGTAAATATGTGAGCTTAAAAACACCGTATACACCCACATATGCACAAAAAAGGTGTATTGGGTAGATCTGCATTTTGTGTACTTTGTCCTTGAAATAATATAGTAAATACCCTGTGCAAACACTCTTCAGTTGCATAATGAGTCCATAATTCGTGCAAATAGTAATGTAATGAGTGAAGACCTGAATTGATGCCCTTGGACATCGCAAGTCTTTTCATTACTGGACTTACTAAGGTACAAAGCCTGGTTTGAGGTCAGATTTGACCTGTAAGATATGTTTCTCATTTGTTTTCCAAAAAAATCTGACAGTGCAAATGATTGAATTCCAAGAGTTAAAATAAGGAGCAGGCTTTAATGTATTTTTTATGAGCTGAAGAGAATTCATTTCTGGCAAGGCTGATGATTTATAAGGAAGAAAAAGGAGAACTGAGTCACATACAGTGAAAACAACCTATTGGTTTAAAGGCAGAAATGTATTAAAAATTTCAAAGGCACAGACCCATAATAGTGTCATTTAAAGGCATTGTTTCTCCAGAAGGCATTTGTCCTCTAGTTTCTCAACCATCACTGGGTATTGCTATGCGAGTTCTTTAAACTATGGTAACATTTGTCCCTGTTAGTGAGTTTCATACCTGAAACTTTCCGAAAATTTCCGATTTTCGGTAACTGCTCATGTGTATTAAATGGTCCCACTAGCTTTCCACTTTGGTGTTTGTTCTGGTTTAGTTTAGGAAAAACATAGTGGTTTTCATTCTCAGTAGTAGTAATCTCACAAAACCTTGTTAAAATTATGTTAGTTGTTAATAGGAAGGACTTGATTGATTGCGCCTTAAACTATATTTTTAAAGTTATCTTAAATAAAGTGATGATTGATACTTCCTCAAAACAAGGGATTCTAGGTCTCTCCCCGTGAAAGTATTATTGTGCTATTTGACTCGTTCCAAGTTAAGTTGTTGTAGATCTAAACAAGGAGTTAATTTGACTTTTGCTATCTTTGTATATCTAGTATATGTTTAATGTTATGATACAGATTTTTTTATCTGCATAGTCACAATAAGCTGTAACCCAAGGCATTAAAAGGTTTACTTTTTATTGTATGATGCAATCTGGACATGTCAGAGGTGTTAGACAAGATACTTTATAAAAAAGTTGAGGTTTCTTTCTAACGGTGGCAGTAGGGCCATGAATTATTTAAATCCCTTTGTATGAAGCCCTAAGAAATATACAATAAATATTATTGAAAGTACATTCCACATCTTACTTTTGTTTAAAAGGGAAAAAAAAAGTCTGTGCATTTTCTTTTAAGACGTTTCATGCTTAGGTGCAAGTGTTTTTTGTTCCACTGGAGAGGTGAATCCCTTTTCTCCTGGAATAAAGTTTTTCTTGCTGGTAAGAGTGAGTTTTGTGTAGTAACCTGCTTTTTATTCAGGTTTTAATATTGCACATTTTAAATGTTAGATTTGGGTTGTTTTCATGGCAAAACTCTGTATGTGATGAGAGGAAGAGTCTGTTTTATGAGAGGTGGTTCTACCAGTTGCATTGAAGTCTCGGCCTGTATGGCTGACTGGCTGAATGCCTCCTGCTCTCACACTGTGAGAAGCCAGAAGAAGTTGTGCAATTGAGGAAGACTTTTCACACTTGTACCTTCATGGGATGGAGGGCTCATGGCCTTGAATGATTTACTTTTCCATAGGAGCATTTTGTGATTTTTTTCCCCTCATGAGAAGAGAGAGATTGCAGAGAAATAAGAAGGATGCAAAAAGGGATAATCTCTTCTTCCCATGCAAGTTCTAGATTTGCCTCTTAAGATACGTTCACTGGGCTTCTGTTCTCATCTCAAAAAATAAATGCAGTGAAAAATGATTTTGTTATGTCTGCTAGCTAAAACATTGTGATTTCTGCCAATGTTATAGCTCGCCTATAAGGAATGTTGAGTAGGAAATTTGGTTTCTCTCTGAAGTCACATGATGGGGAAAAATTGAAAACAGCTGTTTATTGACAGATGCCTTCGCATGTGCAACTGAGGCAATTCTCAAGTGTATTTCACTGTTCCTTACTGACAATCTGATTTGTATTTTCCAACAGTGGGATGGTGTAGGACCTCTCCCAGACTGTGCAGAACCACCCAAAGGAATCCAGATGCTGTGGCACCCTTCAATAGTCAAACCCTACCTCACACTTCTTTCTGAGTGCTCAAATCCAGATACACTGGAGGGGGCAGCAGGGGCACTACAGAACTTGGCTGCTGGGAGTTGGAAGGTAGGAATATTAACCCAATACATATTTCAATTCAGAAGCGACCCTACAGATGACAGCAGGTTGGTGATATAAATATATCTAAATGCCTCTGGTAGTGGAATAACCTTCTATTTTCACAGAACTATCTGCAGTCAAATTTGAGATAATATTTTAAGTCCTAGGTAGTCATTTCATAGCAAATGTCAGTGTACAGCAGCGAAGATCACATTGGTCAAGTCAAGTATGAAAACTTGCCACAGAAAACCAACACCCAAATGAGGAGAAGCAGCTCTTTATGATTCTGGGTGACAGAGCCATGAAAAATGAGCCAAAAATGCCACCTGGGGCAATCAGTTGAAACTGTATTGTTTTGTCACTGCAGAAACTGGTTGACATTATGTCTCTTAGGAGAAACCAGAGCACAGCAGAGCAAGATATAAATGATGTGACACCAACACAAATAATCTTTCTATCTACTTTTTTAAATGTAAGACAATTAAATACATCAGCAATATGGTTAAATATATACAATGAGCAAGGAAATGCTCAATCAAGCCACTCTGTTCCAGATAATCCTGCTTTTCAATTATATTCAAAAGATCCATTTTTCTCTCGTGTTATTTGCAGTGAGTAAAAAATTTAAGAAAATACTTCTAAATTTAGAACAGATGAGTAAAATTCAAGATAACATTGAGCATCGTTTACTTTTTAGGGCAATTCCTTCGTTGCTTTCCTGATGGTAAACTGGTTTAATTGGATGAAAGTACTAACTATCTAATCCTATGGTGTAACTATAATGCATTAATTTAACTCTCAGCAGGAATTTTTCTCTTTTACTGTGAAAACGCTCATGTATCTGGAAATGCAGTTATCCAAGTTATGTCTCAGAAGGTATCCTGTTGGGGTTTAAGCAGTTGGGCATGTGTTATGTAAATACCAATGTAATTAGGCATTAATTTTGAAATGTGAGTGCTGACACTAAGAAACTGGAGTTTTTTCCCCATAAAGTTTTATGGGAAGTTGAGTTAGCACATGCATTAGATCTTCAGAGGCATGTGATTTGGGGGTTTTTTAGCATTGTGTTCCACCAAACTTATAAAATGTTTTTGATTGTTGCATTCAATGACATGTGAAATGATTTAACAAAGTATCTGTCCAGTGATTTTTATCCTATGAACTGCTGTGTAAATACCGTGCCTGAAAATCATTATCCTTTTATTAGTCTCATATTGTAGAACACATCAGATTGTGTAATCCTGGCATAGAAACACAATAAATGTCTTCTATCCATCTGGGAATGGGTGTAGCCCTGGTCCAAATGAGAAAACAATGCATGCATATTTGCCAGGACTTAATAGAAGTGCTAAAATCCAAGTGGTGCCCCTTCTCCCATTTCTAATAAAGCTGTATACCTGTCATCCTTTAGTTGGCAGAAGTGTACAGGGAGAGGAAGGAAGGCTCTGTGGAGCTCTTTGGTGAGTGCTGGCTTAGAAAAACTGTTTTGAACTTTAATACTGTCTGTGCTGATACCATAGGAAAAGCTCAGTTGTTCTTGTATTGCTCTATTTTTCTAAAGATTCACCAATTCTATTACAAGGGATGTGCAGACACAGAATGAATATCCTTAATTTCACATGTCATACTAGCCATTTTTGTGAGGGGAGTAATCCTCTTTGGGGATTACATAAGCATTGCTGTTTCCACCTTTTGACCTCTCCTTTCCACTGCTGCAGTCTAGATATAACTGAAATAAAAGATAGAAAAATATTAAAAGGTTATTCTAAGGGAGATTTTATTTTTTTTTGTTTCCTCTAAGAAACTGCAATTTTATACAGAATGGAATTTTTTTTTTTTTTTAACTTGAAATCTTTCCAGAAGAATTTTGTGATGGACTGGAAGAGAGAAGAAGAGCAAACTGCATGAAAATAAATAGTCTTGCTATTAATATTAATAGCCATAGCAGTTGGGGGCTTTTTCCAATTAGCATTATTTTAATGCCAAGAGAATCTGGGAATATATGAGGTGCACAGTGCACCAGATATGCTCACACATTACTGAAGATATCGTCTCTTCCGAAAAAAAATACAGCGCAGTTGATATACTTGCATAATTCTTTCCTAGCTGTTTCACCCTTTTGGTTCCTCTGGTACAAAGCTGTCTAATCCTCTTGGGTGACCAAGAGGTAACATTTTGAACACAGGCAGTGCTTAGCCAATGCTATTATGGAGGGAAAGTGAGCTGATAAAAGGAAGCCTGAATAATTTTATTTTAAAAATAAAAAGTTGTGTAGGGGACTTAGATAAATGTCTGCCACTAGAATTAACAGACGATATGCTTCTAAATCCCCTAGACTACTTTCGAGAATTTTAGACACAAAAAGCAGTAGTACGTAGCTTTAAGGATTAATAGCTCAGAGAGGCTAAAACTTTTCATTATTTCAGGGAGTATAGTTTCTCAGTGATACATACACACTAAACCAGCACGTGCACATAGTGAAACATAATCTGTAGGACATTTTAGCACTGCTTCAGTTGCAGGAATTCCTTCTAAATCCAAATACTAACATAAAAGTGTCACATATGTATATTTGCATACAATTTTTCAGTGTCAAAATGAAACACTTTGGACTAAGGTCTTGCCATATATTACCCATCTGCAAAGTAAAACTTGGGGTTTTTTTACAATGACTAATACAATACTTGGTCCATGCAATTATTATTAGAACAAAGACAATCTATAATGAATCAGAAAGGGAGCATCTTGGTGACAAGTATATTAACAGGTCCAAATGAAATTTTATCAATAAAACAGGATTTTGAGATATGTGGAAGAATATTTTCAATGTGAAAATTTAACCTGGCATAGATCACATCTGTGTATGTTTACTTTGGTGTATATTATGGTTCTGAAGAAGTTTGACAGTTTATGTACAAAGCAGAACTCATTTTGGAAGGGGCTGTTCCAGATGAACATGGATATTGGTTCATCTCACTATTCTGCATCGTTACACAAGGACAACACTGGTATTGGAATCTGAAGGAGAAGAACCATCTCTGTCATGGAACAGAGATTACATTTGTATCCTTACTGAGATCTCTTCTTTTATTCAGGTGCTTACTTGTTGCATATAAGCAAAATAGAAATGCTGTTCTGGAATAATATCTGTGGAGACAGTCAAATATGTAAGCCTTTGGGGAAGACTGGACAAATTAAAGTTTACCACATCACTGCTGGGGTACCACTTAGTTGAAGGTCTGACTGCTGCCTTGCACAGTGACCTGTGACACCAGCACCAGGTCACTGCATGTCCCTGTCCTGATGGGGTTGAAGGCTGCTAGTAATACACACTCGAAGTACAGTGCCACCTGACAGCCTGTGGGTCAGTTTGTCAGCACAGTACCTGCATGCACTTAACCCCTTCTGCAAAACTCAACTGATACTTGAAGTTTAAGAATCACAGAATATTCTGAATTGGAAGGGACCCACAAGGATCATCGAGTCCAACCCTTAAGTTACTGGCCCAAACGGGGATCAGATGCATGACCTTTGTGATATCAGCACCATTCTTAATCAACTGAGCTAATCTCAGAGTCTGTACCTGGGACTGGGTGGTTTTCTGTTTGAGAGAACTCATTGCTTCCCAAAATATTTTATCCTATCAAATCATAGTCATGATATTTCATGGTATCCTAAACATCCTGCAAGGCAGAAGCAGCAACATGTGAAAAAGATGGCTATTGATTTTGGCTTTGCTTCCTATCATTGCCACCCTGAGATATTTTCTTCAAAAAATAGACTTTTTCTAATTATACTTAAAATGAACTTGCATTTTAAAGCTGCTTAGAAATGTGAAATAAAAATCTTGGGAAAATACATTCCTCATCAATCTTAGCTGGAGTTTTCCCTGAACAAATAAAGTTTGAGACATTGCCTTTGGAAGCAGTGGGAATTCTTTACTTTCCCATTAGGTAATGACTTTTCATTGGGAGCTCTGTTAGTTATCTTTGCAACTTAATTTGGATTTAACCAAATTTGTGCAAAAATGCACAAATAAAAGAAAAAATAGGAGATTTGCTGACTCACTCAACTATATTCTGAAGACAATTGCCTGCTTATTAAGAAATCTCTCCCACTATAACCCTTCAAACCAGAAGTTCTTTCTTCAACCTCATATCATTATTTATTTCAATACCTTGGATTAAAAAAAATTACATGGTTTAAAATTACAAGAGTCATTCTGTAAAAGATGATCTTTTTATATGTAGTCTGGCATCAGTATTTTTCCTCAGATGGTGGGAATGAAAGTGTCAAGTTCTTTCTAGTTTTCCACCTTGGTCAATAAGCTATTAATGCATTAAATCTCCTGAGCATGTAAAAAGTTATACGCAAAATGTCCTAGAGTTAACAGTGTGAAGAATCCAAGGTTATGTCCCTTCTGAACAAAATTAACCTCTCAGGGAGGAAGGAAATATTGGGACATTATTGAGATACTATTATGTCTGTATGTATCTGACAGCTTTATTTAGGCTGATGTCAGTTTATTTGCCACAGACATTGTGACAACACTGCAATACATGTTGCTGTAAACTCACAAAAACATGAAAGAGCTGAGGTTGGCAGAGACCTCTGGAGGTGACCTGCTCCAACCCCCTGCTTAAGCAAGGCCACCTAGACCCAGTTGCCTAGGACCATGTCCAGATGGTTTTCTGAACGTCTCCAAGGATGGAGACTCCACAACCTCCACTGGTAACCTGTGCCAGTGCTCGGTCACCCTCACAGTGAAAAAGCAATTCCTGCTGTTCCGCAAAACTCCTGTGTTTCAGTCACTGCCCATTGCCTCTGTCCTACAATATTATCTTTTCTATTCCATGCAGTTGATAACACAGTGTTTTCACCATAGGCAGAATTTCTTTAGTTTTGTGAAACCCTTAAAAATAATTTCTTTTTTCTTGTGATCCTGTTTTGGTTTAAAATACTATAATGGCTTCTGTAGGTAATACCTGTCTTTTAAAACCAGGAAACAAGATCTACTATGTTTCTGCTGATGACATAATGGGTTACGTTAGAACAGATAGCACACCTGCTCTGGGCTTTGGTTAGTCCCATCTGTGCACCCAATCTTCTGTCTCAATTACTTTTTTCCTGAGCTCCAGCCAGAGCTCTCTGTTCAGCCAGGCTGGTGGTATTCTCCACTGGATCATCTTTCAATACTTGGGGATGACTTGTTCATGTGTTTTTAAGACTTTCTTGAAGAATGTCCAGCCTTCCTGGACTTCTTTGCCCTTCAGAACTGTCTCCCGAGTGACTCTGTGAACCGATCTCCCAAACAGCCGTAAGTTTTGCCTCTGAAAGTCCAAGGAAGCAGTTCTGCTGATCCTCCTCCTTACTTATCCTTTGACTCTGTAACATGAGGAGCAAGTGCTGCTCTGTTTAAGTCATGTCAGTCTCCTGAGACTATAGCATTCCCTGGCTAGTTCTTTCTAGCTCCTTTCCTTTCAGTTCCATGTTTCATCATACTCAGCAGGGAATAAAAAGGCTCTTTGGTTAGAAAACTCGGTGTCCTTGCCTTTGATCCCCAATATACAGGTACAATACCCATGTGAATGGGGTTTATGGGTCATTGGCCTGATCTCTTGAGATAGCTAGATGCTGTCTCAGTCTTTGTTCCTTAGACAAGCAACTGCATTGATTTTGTTAATTCTGACCTAGAGAAATTTGACTCTCATGGGAGCCAGAGCTCCATTAAGTAAATTATTAGATAAGGAAACTGAAAACATAAAAGGGAACAATTTAGACACAAGGTCAGTGCAACTGCTTCAAAGAGTAGTATGAGAAGAGTTTCAAGCTCCTTACCATCCAGACACTTGCAGATAATGAGTAATTATTTTCTAAAGCAGCAAACATCTAGGTTATCAATCTTCTCTTATCAGGCAAAGACATATTTTGGGTTTCTTGCCAGACTTTTCTGATTACTCCAGTTATTTACAAATTAACCCTTGGAGTTTCATCAGGCTGTTCCAGGAGGAAGTTTTTTGGATTACAGTGAAAAGGCTTACTTTTGTTTTCTCCAAAATAGTAGTATTATGCGTCTTTATGTGATAGGATGGAGAAGACCACTTATAACACATCACATAATCAACAAAGGCAGACTTTTTAAATAACCAATGCTTTATTCTGTCAGGAATTCTTACCTGGGTAGAAACCCCCCATAGATGAGGCAGCATCAATTAATACAGGGCTCTGCAGGAAGAAGACAAGATTGAAGGGACAAGACAATATTGAAGAAGCAAAACCTGCTGCAAATACTTGTATCACAGACATCATGAGGAAATCAGCATGGACATCAGTATGGGAAATGGGAGCACAGTAGCTTATGGTGACATCATATTTAGTGTAGTCCCTTATTATAAGCAGCTTGCTTCCCATGAGATTTTTATCTTTGTTTCTTTTTTAATTATATTAGTTACAGTGTTTGGAATACTGATTATGGTGGTTCTCAGATCATTTTGAATATATGGTACATACCTGTACCGCAGAACCAAGAGTGATGAGGTGCAAGGGCACTTCCTTCTCAACTTTACCTTCCTATTTAAGATAACTTCTGTTAAGACTGTTTTATTTTTCTCTAGTTTATCTATTTAACTGTATATCTTTACCCTCTGGATTTTTTCCTTTCCCTTTAAGCTTGACTAAGGTTGTGAAGCAAGAGTAACCAGTTAATGCTTTTCTCTTGTCCCAACACAAGAATGTAGAGAACTTACTGGTGGCCTACCAGGTGGAATAATTTCTGAGAACAAAGCACTGCAGTCAGGGAGCAGAAAGTCCCTGGGAACTCTCTTTCTGCTCTCTTCAGAAATTGCAGAAAGATAATCAAGATTTCAGAGCCTTGCTCTGTCAGGTGGTATGACTTCTTAGGGATCCTGGCAGAGTTATTTGAGCAAAGTAGATCTGTAGTTATCCAAGTAGAATATAAAAATATTTTCTTTTTTTCCTGATACACATATTACATTGAGTCTGATCATACAGAGAGGAATATTAATCTTTGATTATTCATTGATCTTTGATTATTCAACATGCAGTTCTGTTTCGTGGTCTATTGTTTCACTACTTTTAGCATATAGACTCTTTCTAAGGCTTTCCTAGCAGACCTCTACTGATTATCTTAGTAATTCAGTTTGCTTTGTCATGCCTGCTGCCCTGATTTAACTTTCATGTTGTTGTTTATGTCTCAGAAATTCTCTTTAATATTTAATATCTCAATAGTCTTTGGGTCACAGTGCTGAACTATACCAATACAATGGAAAATCTAGTTAAAACTGAAGTATTTGATGAAATTCTGGAGATACTTCAGTAAGACTGATGTCAATGGCAGGAAAGTGAATCCATTCAAACTACCAAGTCTACAGTTTTGATATTCCTTGGGTTCTTTGTAGGGCTGTATTATGGTAGGTTTTTTCCTTTTGTGCTGGCAATCTTATCATTATTTACTTTGGTCTCCTGTGTTGATGCTTCATAGAGGGACAAAGAAAACCATAGGAAACACTGTCACATGAAAAGGGGAGATTTCCGTGACCCTTAATGATTTATTTGTCTGTCAGTGTCCCAGGTAAGTCGAGACCCTTGTGCCCGACCAGTCTGTCAGCGTCACATTATGGGAACCCTTCACTGAACAATCGCACTGGATTGGAAGGTGATTTGACTTACCTTTTCAGGGCACCGTAAGGGAGACCCCTCAGCGGGTCTTCCCACTTTGTTTGAATGTGTTACCCACCACCAGCAACTGCTGATGCCTGTAAAGGACTCACTCTAGCAGTTTATGGAATAGCACTCTTTATTCAAGTGATAATTGAATCTCTTTATTGCCAGTGATAATACATGACTGCAAAAACATATTTAAAGCAATATACAAACAAACCCTAATCCCAACAGTAATGTTCAGCATGCGTAGACTATGGTTCTTACCCAATAGGCGTCCCTGTAGGGGGAGAAGACAGGTTCAGCCTGTCAACTGATCCCAGCACTTACAATGGAGTCTTCCCTGATTTTACCCCCATTACCAACTTACTTTTATACTATTTCTTTCTGTTTAAGTAGAACTTGAGTGACTTTAGGCATAAATACTATTGTTTCTGATTGGTGTAAAATCCTTTCATTTCGCTTTTAAAGATACAGTCAAAAAAATACAGGGCACATGCCCAGTGGGGTGTGGTCTGTGCCAACACAGGTCTGTCTCAGTTTAATGAGACAAAAGTGTTTTGCTAACAAGGATGAGTTATGAGGAAAACCAAAACTCCTCCCTCTAAGCAACTGTAAATCTGAAATTAGGAGGCTCCAATTGAGAAAGTGTGGAGAAAGGAAAAAAATAACAACCCTTTATTAAAGGGTATATGTGTATTTGGCAGAACAACAAAATAACACCAAAAAAACCCAACTGAACAATAATCCTATACCCAAAAATCCCTTTCAATAAAAAGTAAACAGTTCAGTTTGTGTTTTTTGGAGCAATTCTAACCACAGTCAGCAGGGGGTGATGTTGGATCACTGGAGGTGCAGAGCCTGCAGCGCTTGGGGTTGGCCGGTAGGGGGCGCTGCTGGCAGTCGCCACGTGGGTGCCCCAGGTGTGCTGAAGGAGCTGAATTGGAGCTCTTCCTTCCCCCTTACCGGGAAGGGGGAAAAGGAGAAAGAAGGGTTCTTCCCAAAGGGGACTCATGCTGTCTGCGGCTGGCCATGTGACTTCCCCTTCCTTCATTGATGTGCACAAAAAACGCTGCCAAAAACACGGGAGCGGAGGAGGGAAGAAAGGTGACCCCCTTCCCAAATAGTTCCTCTCCGATGAAGTCCAAACAGATACAGGCTGTGGGCAGAAAACAGGGCTCAGGCAAACCGGGGCCAGAAAAAAAAAACCTGCCAGGCAGCCAGGCTTAAAACAAAGCAACCTCAGAGGTTTTCCAACCCACACCTTGTCTCAGTTCAGGCAACAACAGACTGTGTGTTGTTTCCCAGGAGAGGGAAAAAAAACAAAACAAAAGACTCTTTGCCCCTCCCCACAGACCTTCCAGGGCCATGAGCCTGGAATGTCAAATCTGCTGACCAGTTCTTTTGTGTCAGTCAAATACCCAAGGCGAAACTAACCTGCCCATTCAACATCCCTCCCACACAGTGGGGAAGGTGGAAGGGAAAAAATTCCTTGCTTAGTTTTTTTAGAACAAGTGAACCTGTGACAGGTCATACCTTGGAGGCAGGTAACTTTGGGATGGAGGTGTGCATTATTATTACAATTAGGCTTTAATGTACCAAGTTCATCTGAGGAGAGAGATTTCGCCACAGTTGTTGGCTCAGCAGCAGGACATCTTCTTTTATCTCCCTAGGTTTACAGGTGCTGTGTGGTCTTATCAACTGCAAAGTACTATTGTGTTCCACTCCCTGAAGGGATTTCCATGGAGGGAGGCTGCAGCATCTCCACTCCACACTCCATTCCGTCCCCCTTAGCAGGTGCTGATTTTTCTATGGGGAGTCATCGTGGAGCACAGCGACCGCATTCCATCCAGGGGGGTAACAGATGCGTTTTACCCCATAATTTCTGTACCGTTGTAACTTCTGTTAGGCTGTGAATATTAACTTCTTAGTTTCCTCTGACTTTTACCCCCGGCCATCTTCACACACACTAAATGAAGTTAGTTGACTAAAAGCTTTTCAGTTCTTGTGAAAAATGTAAGTAAGTCTTATCTAGATTAATTACTCTTTTGTTGAGTTTTAGCCTAATATAATCTTAATCCCTAGAGGCATTCGGCTCTGGAACTGGTCCTTATAATAATAACTGACAAACAAAAAAATAATTTTCAGTTTTACCGTATTTTTCTACTTAATTACTGTGACAAAAATAAAAAGGGAAGTACTAATGAAAGTGGACATAGAGCTCCACTACATACCTTCCGAGTGATGTATGGTAGTTAAGCCCCCGGATTCAATTACCAGTAAAGCGCTCCTTTGCTTGTCTTCGATAATTTAGACTCAATAATAGCCGTAGCAACAACAATGATTTTATTTTATTTTCTGGCTCCTTGTTCCCTCTGAAGTGTTTGCAGTTCCCACAGGAGTGCTTTCATTTTACAAACTGAACAGTTATTTGATCATTGACATTGCCACTGATTTGTGGAGTATTGTGGATGATTAAGTATATTGGCAGAGTACCTCATATACTTACTGATAGGCAACAAACACTTTGTCTCTTTTCTTTTTTATGATTTTTCATCTCTTCACTTTTATACTTCACTGAGCTCCTATTAGCAATTGACCCACAATGTGGAAATGCAGGCGCGCTCCACGATGGCTTTAGGCAAACAAAGAGATCATCAGTATACTCAAGAGCAAATCAATTTTTCCATTCTCTACAAGAATAAAATAGCCATTTTGAGGCATCTCAATTTGAGCTTTCCTGAAATCCGCACAGCGCAGCGTAATTGCTTGCAGAGACTTGTCCTAATTGGCAGTTTAAGGAAAGAGAACCAGACAGTTCTTACCGGTTTCCACATGGAAAGTTCTCCAGAGACTGTTGAAACAATTAATAGGCATTTCTGTCTTTCTGCCAAAGGTTCATGACTTGAAACAGCAGAAGAAATGATAGCAAATCACACATTGAGGAATCTGTGAACTTTTCCCAAAGCAGTTGACATCCTCTGGAAAAAGACAGCTTGGGAGGGAGAGGAATACTCAGGGGAGAGGAGAGGTTTTGTACATACTTTTCTGTAGTTCTCCCATTGTTTTATGTGTATGTGTGCATATGTGCATCTATAAAACATTATATCTGGATTTTTCCCCTGTGAAAACTTTGGAGCTTTTTTTTTACTGTTGTGATCAGATTAGTTGGTTTATTACAGATCCTGAAGGCTTGCATGTCATTTATTCGGTAAGGAGATTTATGTTTCCTCTTTTTTTTGTGTTATTTCAGTGACTCTCCTGCAACGTCTCCTATTCTCCCTAGGGTTAAAAGAAAAAGATTTTTTAATTTGTTGCTTTTAAACTTTTGTTTTGGAATGGATGATGAAAATACTACATCCCAAGAAGTCTGTTGTAAACCTGGTTTCATGAAACAAGTGCTTGTGTTTTCCCTTGGTAGCTAAAAAGAAAAATCAAGGGAAAATTGTTTACTGAAGTTTTAGTATGGAGGTTTTTAAAATATAGTGAATAGTCTAAAGGGTCATTTTAGATTCTCTCTGGTATTGAATAGACACAAATAAGCTTTTTTTCTCAAAACAAACACCCCCACTGATTCCCCACATAGTCCATTTTGAAGATGCTACATCTGTGATGTATTTCTGCAATGAATGACAGCATTTTTCAGAATATTGTCTGCTAGCTTGAACTCTCACCTCAACCTGACTCACTCCTTTCTCAAAATATTCTAACTGCCACCATGAACTCTTACTCTGACAGTCACCCTTTAATCACAGCAGACACAGCAGAGACCTCCCATGGGAGAGATGTACAAAATACAGTATTTTTTGAGTGCAAAGAGCTATTTCTCATTTCCCAGCTGCATTTGAGAATGTGTTTAACTGGCAGGTAAATACATATTTATTAAAACAGAAAGGTTAGAAATATTCGTTTGGTGTTTTCATAGCATCCTTTTTATTTAATGTCCCATTAGAATCAAAGTGTGGGAAAGAAATTATTTTTCAGCAGACACTTTCTGTTAAACTCATTGATCCTTAAGATGTGTTTTATTTTTTTATCTGATGACCATCCTATACACTGGTTCTAGAGAAGAGACTGGAGGAGAGAACCTGCAATAAGATCAACCAAGAGTCTTGCTACCACTTCTCTCACCTAAGAGCTATCTGCTTTGCTGCAGAAAATGCCGGCACATTTAAGTTTTAGACACATTATTGTGCTCAGTGATGCTGAGAACCCCTTGTCTAACTTACCTGTCTGGAAAGCTTATCATAACCATAATTGCTTTCATCTACGGCAAAGTCCAACTGGCTTTTGTTATGCATAGTTACTACAGAGAAGAATTAATAGAACAATATTCTTTAAATGCTTGTTTCTTTTCCTTTTCCCCAATTTCCCCTGAATTATATCACCTGGAATGAATTTGCACTCCAGATATTGCAGCATTGCAGTTCTATCTCTATATTTCCTGTTCTTACATACATATATATTCCAGGTTTTGCTATTCAGGGCACCTATCTAATATATAAAGAGATCCTAGCTTTTTAAAGTGAGCACAACTGTGGTAAGTAGAGACCATATGCAGGGGTTAAACATGATCTGCTGACAGAGGATGTGCTTACCTTTTTTAATGCTTTGTTTCATGAAATTTGTTTTTACTCATGTCTGGTTATGGAGTAACATTATTGCAATGTAATTATTCTTATGGTGTGATTTAACTGTTCTTTAAGGAAGGTTTGTCAAAAGAGAAAGGTCATTGTGATCTGAAAATCCTAAGGCTTATTATCCTAGTTTCTGAAATATTTGAAATACTTCGAAAGTTAAGGCCTTCCAGAACTTGTCTTCACCTGCCAGGTACAATGGCAAGATAAGTGTCCATGCCATAGCACTGAAAGGAAGGAGATGCTCTGCTTCAATAATTTCCTTTCAACTGTCAGTACAAGAAGCATAAATGTGAATTTTATGAAAATGCCAGAGAAGAGTTCATGAAGTGGGAGAGACTATGTGCCTAGTGATGGCTTGTTTTGAACTGGGCTATGCTGAGACGATCTGCACATCCTGCAGGTGTCCAAATGTCTTAAATTTGTCAATACCCATAGATTTCAAAACCACATGGTCGCAGTTTTGGTCTTGTATAATTTTTTTGCAACTGCTGGAGCTAACGGTGGAATGGAAGAGAGGGTAGTATAGTTAATCTTTCATCCCTTTGGGTACCAGGAACCCCAAGTTGTGCAGCACGCTGTGCAGATCCTTTGTTGACTGGCATGATGATCTTTAGAACTCCTAGAGGATTTCTTAGAAGAAAACAACTCTATTCATCATTTCTATTGTCAGATAAAAAGGATGTTTACATGAGAACATTCTGCTCTCTTTGATATAAGGACAAGGCTGTGTCAGTGGTGTCGTGACCAACTGTCAAGTGGGAGATGCTTAGGGGCTTCTCTGATAGAATCAGCCACTGGGTTTATTCTGCAGCCACATGACACAGCAGCCAGGCACAGCACAGGCCTGCACTACCCTCAGGTCAGCTCTTGAGGGAATCTAACACCTCAGTGTACAATAATATTCCAGTTAGGTTCACTACAGGTACCAAAACCACACATATCGTTGTCCTCATTTTTCCTTCTGAACAAGAGAAATAATAACAGCATTTTCATGTTTGTAGTCTGAATAATTCTTGTGGTAATAACAAATAAATACTCAGACCTCTTGAACATGCCTTATAATATGTATTTTCTAATATAAATTTTGTTGGTTTAGCAGTAAACAAGCATCATTAGATGTTGCGTGTGAAATACTGATGCAAAGTAAGTCATCTGCAGACTTGGGCTGTAAAAATGTAACCAGGTGTGCTAGGAGTAAAGTCAATTCATCATTTAATTTCTCTGTCACCATAAAAAATTAGCGCAGATTGCCAAATCAAGTGGTTGCCTAGCATCGTAAATGCAATTATTTCCCCTCTTCTGAGTTTTGCATCCAAATGCTTCTGTAACCCCTTACTCTGTTATAAACTCAGATGCCTTGCTTTCTCTAGCGGATTTGTCACTTTCCTCACACTCTCCCATGTGTCTTTGCAGTGGTCAGTGTACATCCGTGCTGCTGTCCGCAAGGAAAAAGGATTGCCAATATTGGTGGAACTGCTTCGAATAGACAATGACCGGGTGGTATGTGCAGTTGCTACAGCTTTACGAAACATGGCCTTAGATGTCAGAAATAAAGAGTTAATAGGTATGTTCTTTCAAAAAAAAATCTTTATGTTCTGTGGGCTTGGGGTGTTTTTTCCAGTTTTCAGCAGAATGAGCTCAATGAAAGCTATTCTTCTCACATTTCTAGAACAATTTATTTAATTCTTTCTCTAGTGTGTCATATTCAGATTTTTTGTGACAGCTTGCTGGTATATTGCAAGGAATCGTTAATTAATTAAACATCATGCAATGTTTCTTGATCTCTCATGCTCTAATCTCTGTAAGAAAAACAATGGCTTTGTTCTGTTTTAGCACTTCATTCCTAGGCTGGCAGTAGCAGGATCTAAGCACCCCCGATCCTCAGATTACCTATTGCAAGCAACTTTGGGGTCATGAAAAAATCTTAAAATGGTTACAGGAATTTACCGGGCAGATTAGTAGCTCTAGCAAGAGAGCTGGGGGATTCTTAATGCACGAACACATACAGTTAAGGAAAAGGACAATAACTTATGTAAATCATTATTGCCCCTGAATTTTGATTGTATGGTAAGCACACATCTTGGGGGTTTGGACTCTTTTAATGTTGTGTAGGTTTTTGGTGGGGTGTTTTTAGCTGAAATTCATCCAAACACTGTTAAACTTTTATTTTCATGTTCTGTCTTTAAAAAATAATCCCTTCCTTGATTTTTAACTATTTCGACAATCATGACAAAATTATTTCTATTTCTGGACATTAAAAGCATATTTTGTATTCATTTTTGCTAACTTGTTCATTTGTTATCACTACAGCATACTTCTCCACTTTTAATTCCAGAACTCCACAAATAGATACATTGTTCATAATGTTTATTATTTTTATCCAGTGCTGTCTTAGGGTTAATGCTTCATTATAGCAGTGCTCTGCAAGTTGTTAAAACAAGGCAGTCACAGCTCTCACGCCTTGTACTGATGTTCCCAAAGTCTGCAAATTTTATTTAGGAAAGACTATACATGTGAAATTGACTGTCTTATCTGATGTGCCGTTCAAAATCTTGGTTAAATTATGGATAATAAGTTTGCACAACCTCAAAATTTTAATATTTTGTTAAATTCTTGAAGAACATGATAAAAGCAAAGATGAATTAAAAAAAAAAGGTGGGCATAGTCTGTTGAAAAAAATTACCTAATAAATGTATGTAGCCAACTACTAATAACTGTACAGTGCTGCTCAGTTGTAAGTTATTTGTAGGGTTATTCTGACGAATTGTACTTGATAATTGCAATACAATTTGCTGCAGTTTAAAAACCGTCCAAACATGCCAGTATGACAGGGGAATTATAATTGTTGTACGATTTCAGCTGTGATCTTTGTATGTTCAGTTCTTTGGCTTTCATCACTGAACTTAAAAGAAACTAATAACAGGCATTACTGCTCTTGTCCTCGAGTATTTTTTAGCAAATCTTAAGGCTGATTTTCAGAAATGCTGAACAGTGCATTGGTCAAGGATTTCAACTCATGTTGTAGGCCATCCATTTTTGTGATATTGCAGGATGCCTTAGCTGTTGTTATGGAAAGGGAAGATTCAAAAGGGTCTTGCTTTATCAGGTTAGTTGCTCAAGCATCTTTCTGCCTAAGCAGAATTGACATGGTATTTGTCTTTTCTTTTTGTGCCTTTTATTTGTGCATCATATTCTTGTGGTGACAAACTCTACCTCAAAGGCTGTAATTTCCCCTTAAGATAACCTTTTTTAAAGGTGAATTTTCCAACTGCATATGTTGTAAAATTATATAGGTAGAATTGAGTTGGTCGAGATTTTTAATGCCTACATAAAGCTTTCTTTTCAGTGGTGCTGTCATTCCATTCCCGGCTGACAATTTTTTACTGAAGTGTGCCAGAGAATGATATATTTTATTCTACTGCTGCCAAATAGCCAATAAATCAGTGTTGAGGCACCTGGAAAATATATCAGAGAGCTTGCTAAAATCCAGACTTACCTATACTAAACTACAAAAAGACCCCTTTTTCAAATGGCCAAAAGTTTCATACTAGACTTCGTTGAATTGACCAATCTGCTTTGTTTTTCACACAGATTGATCTGTGTTGTTATATTGCTAAAGTTGATGCCAGACTTCTCTGTAAATTATCTGAGCCATCCCCATAGCATCATTTCCTTTATTTATAATGAGGTCTTTTTTCTGGGCTTCATTTCAGGCATGCTCCATGTCTTTAAAAGGACCCTTTTTTTTCTCCTTTTTTATTGCTTTTGCATTGTGCCATGTGTCCTTTGACCAAGACAGCAGACATGTTCATCTTTTTTCACCCCAAAACTGAACTTCACTCAGACAAAAACATGGTAAATCTGGCCTACTTAGTACTGTCACTAGGTAATCCACCACCCAGTTTTCCCTCCTTGGGTGTACTGCCCAGGTTCCTGGTCACGGTCAGACCAGCTGCTCCTCATAGGACTTACCCTCCAGACCCTTCATCAGCTTTGTTGCCCTTCTCTGGACTTGCTCCAGCACCTCAATGTCCTTCTTGAACTGAGGGGCCCAAAACTGGACAGACCACGCAAGGTGTGGCCTCTCCAGCGCTGAGTACAGGGGCAGAGTCACTGCCATGGTCCCCCAGCGCACACTATTGCTGATACGGGCCAGGATGCCTTTGGCTTTCTTGGCCACCTGGGCACACTGCTGGCTCATACATACAAAATGGGAATTGTTCTCTTGAAGTAAAATTTGAAACAGATATTAGTATTGCATTTCATACTGTTTAATGATAAGTCCATAGGGTACAGCTGGAGTGAATGCAGAGCTGTAGTTATAAAACTTCAATTCACAGTTTTGTGCTTCAAGTCTTTCTGTCAGTTTTCTTTTATCCTGACATGGTTTCTGATGCTGTTGTGGGTCAATGTTGATTAAGGGAAGTATTGTACTAGTAACTGAAAAGCAACATTCTTTCTCTTGGCCTCTTGGCCTGTATTTTTGTGTTCGTTTTTTTTTTTTTTTAGAGATTAGTAGCATTTTAATCACTCACGCTTAAAAAAAAAAACCTGACAGTTCCACCTGAAGGTTTCTGTGTACTTCTTGTACTGTGTAAAAAACAAGTCCCTATGTATCTCTGCCTTTAAAATGTGTAGGAAATCCAGGTGTGTCTTCAGGGGTCTAGATTCTAGGGAGTTTGATGGGATAAGTTGAAGTGTTGTAATACTTAAGACATCTTTATTGTGGCTATTGGTGTAAAAGCTTGATTCAGATAAGTTAGTGGTACAATTTCTTCTGCCTTCACAAGGTTTTGAATGAGGTCCTGAAACAGGGCCTTTAGCAGGGGTCATTTTTAAATAATTGTGAGTTATGTCAGTACTGCAGGATACTCCATTCACTACTTACCTGTCCATAATGAAGTTATAAGATACACACAAAATTCAAGGATAGCATATCGATTAAATTGTTACTTAATACATGCTAGAACCTACTTAATCTTGCTAGCTGTCTAAAAGTTCATAATCCAATATAAGATACTTGAATTAGACTACCTTATAAGTGACTGACAGAGAGAGACTCACAGAGGATGATTCATTTTATCTAGAACGCAATGAAATGGATCTCACCCTGTATTACCATCTCACCATTATTTAGTGATGAAAAAGTTCTCAGGAGTGTGTAAATTGCCACAGAGTGTATGTCTTGTGATCTCATGAACAATGTGGGTTTGTTGGGTGCCTGGAATAACTGGTGTTTGTTTCGAAGTTTTATTGCCAAACTTGAGAAAATTTGATTGAAAGATATATCGAGAGTTCACAACTCTAATGAATTATTAGACCTGAAGAAAAATTCAGGTTGGAAGGAACCTCACAAGGTCATCTTGACCAGTCTTACACTCAAAGAAGTGTCAGGTATGTTATTTCAAACTGTAATCTTGATATTTGGAAAGATTTCCTTTCAGCCATGAGGCTGAAAACACCTCCAAAACAAGTATTTGCATTTCCACAGCAAAGCATGCTTCTTCTGGAGCATAAACCACTACATAGGGTCCTCCTATTTTAGAACACGCTCACATTTTGTTTCAGGATTAGCAATAAATCCAAGTGAAAAGAGTGTTTAGTGTTGTAGTTACAAGAACAGTAGTTAAGTCCTAGTATTGTACATTGATAAAAAATATAAGGATGTGTCAGGAGATGATTAAATCAAATATGCAGCTTTCTTCCCACTTAAAAAGCTTACATGCAGTTTTCTCTTTCTAAATGTGAGCATTTCAGAATGTTTCACACATGCATCTGCAAGGATCTGGGAGACACTGAATTTTTTATTGAATTGTTAATTGACCTATAAAGTATCTTAGTCACTGAAATATTAAATTGACACAAATTTGCAATGCAGAAGATGCCAGAAGGCATTGATCAGGACTTGTAGACATTTGTTCAGAAGAAGGTGAAGACATAATATATACTGCAATTTGTTAATTTGTGTCAGGTTTTTTTACACTTCATTTGTTGTGTTTGATAGTTGAGCTGTGCAAAACAATAAACAGATAGCTGAATGAGAAAAGGCTGTCATCAAGAAGTTGATTTATAAAATGAAATGTATGGTCATGCATTAATAACTGGTGCTCCTCACTCTGTATCAATGAAGAGGAAGATGCTAGTTAAGTTAGAAAATGCATAATTAAACTTTGATGTTTTATAGCATGTATATGGCAACATCAGGAGTCCCTGGTTTCTAATGTTTACATAAGTTAGCTGAGAATTTAAACTGATAAATGTTTAAATGTTAAGTATTTTTTCCATCGCAGTGTAAAAGCCTTGTATCAAGGAGGTCTCGACTTTTAATGTGCCTTCAGCCACTTGTGCATTGCCTTTTGCTCCAGTTTCTCTCAAATATATTTCTGACAAGTAGACCTGGTAGTTAGAGAAGTTAGAAGAGATTTTCTCCCTCAGTCACTTCATATTAAATAACATTCTCACGTGAAGGGATTTAGGGGGAAAACCAGCATTGGTAAAACTGAATTATTATTTTTAGTATCAAAGGCAAGATAACTCTTGATTAACTCTTCTACGCCTGAACTTCCCTATCGCCTAAGTACACAGGTTCTGGATTTGGAGGGATTTTTCTCTACCATGAATCATGTGAAATAAGTTGTGTTTCAAGTAGTTGGGTAGGCTTCTGGACAGTAGAGAGAAAATGACACCTCCGGGTGTTTATCCCACTTATCTCTGTCACCTAAAGTGTTTGATCTTAGTGTAATGATCTTAGTCCTGTGTGAGAACCTAGAAAAGTAGCCAGAGACTCAATGGCTAACCTGTGTGTGACTGAAGATAGAAGTAGTATCCTGTCAGAAGTTTTCTGGTAATACAGACTAAGTACTGTCCTGCTCCCCTTTAAATTAGGCCAGTAGACTGTGCAAGGGCAATTAGTGAAAAAGCACGACAATTTTTCATTGTCTCCCAAAACAGCAGAAATAACTGCATGCAGGCTTATATCTGTGATAATGAAGGATACTGCTTTCACAGATCTGTTTTTCCTTGTAGTGCTATGTCAAAGAACCATACAGTATTTCAGCTCTACCATAGTAAGATCAAGGTGCCCCACAAACACTAACCACAACCCCGCTGTAGTTTAGCTATTCCTTGTAGTAGAATAAACTGTGGGGCAATTCCTGGAAAATGGCTTTGTTTCTATCTTAAATGCCAGTTTCTAGAGAATCATCTTCAGTATTGTACCGTGACAGCTTATCTAGATGGTGGCCATAATTTTAAATGATGCGGTATAATGTTTTAAGGTTTATAAACCTTAAAGTCTTTATTGTAGCTTTTCCCAGTTTGTATTCATGTTTAGTAATACTTAAGATTAAATTCTGAGTGCAAGTCATAGAAGTTGCAAAATCTGGTGGAGATGGCTCAGGAAAGACTAGATTCAGTGTGACTGCCAAAAATACCACCACCAAAAAAACCCCAAGAAGCAGCCAAGAGATGTGCTTTTCACTTCATTGATGTGCATTTCACGTACAGGAAAGTGCCCTGACCTGAACCTTATATTTTGTTTGAGATAAACAATTTCTGTTTTATTCTGTTTTTATGCACAAGGTAGCAAGCTGCTTTTCTCACTCAGGAGATTGACATTTCAAACAATTTAATATTAATTTTCATCTCTGTTTCTCGGTATGTTCATGCTGAGAAGTGCTACTTATCTTTTGAAAATTTGGAGTTCTGATCTAAAAAGTGCATATAATTTAGTTACATATTCCATAAAATATACAAAGGTAGAAATGCAAATCTCACAAAGTGCCACAGTAATTTTAGAAATACCTTCAAATCCATGTGAATGGCAAAGCAGTTTTGAAAATCCAAGTTTTGTGACAGCCTTACAGTAACAGCTAAGTGTATCAAAACATGTTTCCACCCTGTTCTCTATCAGCTTCAATTCACAGAAACAGTGAGGTAGTTTTATTCTCTGTAAGATGCAAAATAGCCTTTCCTCCTGAAATACTTATCAACTTAAATAATTTTCAGATTATGGAAATCACATATATGGCATTCTTTACTAAAAGCACTTTCCTTTGAAGAAAGTCAAACTCCTACTCATGACACATGTCAGTTCAAGAAAGTAGAACATGGCAGGTGAATTAGCATTTAATAAAGGAAAGTAATGTCCTTTTCTTCTCACATGTGAAGACCCTGGGAATGAGGAGTTTGGGGCACTGTAGTTTCAGAGGATGTTGGAGGTAGTGCTGAGAAATGGAAAAATTTAAACAAATAAGAAAAAAAAGGATGAATGTGTGTTGTTTAAATTTAAACTGGTTTTGGTTATATTAATAGTGATTTTCTCTGTGCATCTACATCCTTGCAGTCTCTAAATTTGTGCAGTTGTTCCTGCAAAATCTCATTCAATCCTAGTCCCTGAGTTAGATGTTGACAGGTGAAGCGTCAGTACACCATGCCCCTCTCCCCACAGGTGGCTTTTGAGAGATACTCCGACTTCTATTATAGTGTCCCCAGGGTTGTCTTCTTTCAGAGTGCTTAAAAAGGAATAATGTTAAGGACAAAACCCAAACACCATTCACAAAGATGACACTGATATAAAAATTCAGATTGCAGGGACCTGAAAGATTTCTATGCCCCTGCACAGAAGGACTAACTGTAGGCTAGCAAAGAAGTAAAATACCTACAAATATGCAACACAGATATTTATCCATTAGATAAAAATTTGCACCATAAAATGTCTCATTTTCACAGGATAAATATATGACAAAAGTAGAAGATACCAGAGAGTCAGTGTTCAAAGAATGCAAGATTAGGAAACAGTACAGATGTCTGGATTCTTGCAACTCACATTTTAACTAAATCTCAATGCGATTAAATTGAATTCAGGTGTTCTTTCCGTTCCTGACCATTGGGTGCTTACACAACATTGCTGGTAGTTAGCAGTTGCACGGTATACATAAGATGTGATGGCATTTCTTTATTGTGTTAGATGAACTCGGTGCCAAAATATGTGTGTACATGTGTTACTTTAGTCTTTGACAGTTACACAAAGTGAACTCAGTCTCATACTTGTGGGTTTCTGCATGCTGTCTTCAGAGGCCTGTTTTCTTACAGTGTATTTGTTCTTCATTAAGTACTTTGATGTAGAATTTCTTTGCTTGTAAGAACTAAGTCGTACCCTAGTTGTTTCCATCATTTACTATGAGTTTAGTATTAAAGGCTCTTGTTTCAGATAACATTATTAAAACTTCAAATATCCTTTTGATTACAGAATGGTCTTTTGCTGCAGCCTTTGCAAATGAATTCCTGTGTTTTCTGATGAATATTGTGACACATTTATGTGCATGTAGTATTTCTAAAAAGGCACTGTCTGTAAATGGCTGGAAGCATTATCGCTATGTGTTAGGTTTCTGGTGATTTCTGGGGTCCTTATGTTTGTTATTGGTTAAATAGGTTTCAGAGTAAATCAGATTGCACACCCCTACTTAACAAGCAATGTTTAAAAAAATCCAAATCTGCTGTTTCATGCTTCTAACTGCTGGGGTTGAATAGCAGCAGTTTTGTAATACACAGTTACAAAATATTAAAAGGGTAACAAATTCTCATCATCTGAGATAAGTGAGGAAATAATCAATTTGCTGAGGGGCCTTATTATCATAATTCCATCAGGTAAGACTGTGATTCTGGTACTTAATATCTCGATGGGCTCAATTAAACAAAAATAAAGAAACGTACTTTTCCTCACAAGGAAAGCCTAGAGAACCCTTAGAATCAGCTTCAAAGCCCCATTGATCTCTCCATGGCACCTCTATAAAATTATTTGAAATCTGGTATTACTGATACAATCTTTAGTATTATTATGGTTTTCATTTTCCTTTTGCTTCCTCTTGTGGCTGTGTTATGCAAGAGATTTTGTGAACATGAAAAAGATACAATGACTACCCCCTAGAGTTAGCAATTTTATATATGTATAGTATATGATGCTTTATAATGATAGATCAGACTTCAGGAAATGACCTAAGAAAGAATTTGTATGCATTACTGCTTAAACCCATGCTTTTTGTATAGAAATGTAATCTGAGTAGTGCAAATCGAAAGATCAGGTTAAGACAAAAGAAAACAGCATGTTGTTAAGACTTAAAATTGAAGGCTTTTTTTTTTTTTAAAGTAACTAGACAATTGAATATTTTAGATATGATCCCTCCTATACTCCAGAATGAAGACTTTGAGCAAACATAATCAGAGAACCACATTTAAGGAGATAGTTTTGAGAATTTTCAGTAGATTGTGGAGCCCTACCCTACAAAAAGAAATGGGAAAAAAGCTCCCTTGTTCCTGGTGGTTTATCAACTCTGATCAATGTGCAGGGAACGAATCAACAATGAAATTCAAAGTTGCTTGTCTTACTTAATTTTAACTTATTTAACATTACTTAAATGTTAAGTAATTGCTAACAGTCCGGGATACATGTATTAGGAAATTCATCACTAGATATCTTGTGCCAATTTACCTCCTATTAGTCCGTGTAAGCCTAGAACATTTAAAAAATAAACTCACTTTCTCAATTTGTAGAGTAAGCTTTAGTCTTCCAGTGCCACAAAAGACAGAATTTATTCTTACTGAATCTTTTAGACTTGGAAGGAACCTCCAGAGGTCACTGGTCCAGTAAGGGAAGGTTGCTCAGGACCTTGTCCAGCTGATGGGATAGAAATTCCTCAATCACCCTGGGTCAACCTGTTTTGTTGTTTGACCACCATCATAGTAAAATTTGTCTTCCTTTTATCAGTTGGAATTTCCTTTATTCCATCATGTGTCTTGCTTCTTTTTCTTAGATGCGGAACTCTAAGATGCTCCTGACCCCATCTTCTCTACACCATTCCATTAAGTAGTGGTAGACAACAGTAGGATCTCTCTGTAACCTTCCTTTAAGGCCCAGAAGATGCAGTTCTTGTATGGCATGTGTTCCAGTCCCCCAACTCTCTGTGTGATATGATGCCTTTTTGTCCAGCCAGTTTTCCACCCACCGTATCATCTATGTATCTGATCAAAATCTCAGTAAGGATGCTATATTGAGTAAGAAGTGTATAAACTGACATGTTTGTTATTTCAAGCAGTGTAAACTCTGTAATTCCTAAATTAGAAGTGGAGAAATACAATTTAAATGTCTTTAACCTCAGTGACATCATTGCATAACTTAAGTTACTTCAGGACACGTTTCACCAAATTTTAAACCACAATTTCAGTGTGGCAGTGTATATAAGCACCAGGGTCAAATCATCTTGTTGTAGAATCAAGACTATATATAACAGGATAATTGCAATTAATTTCACTAAAGCACAGAAGTTTGCTTTGATTACCATAGGGATTATAATAGTAGCTCAAAATGTTGCATTTTTAGTAAGGCATCGTACTTGCAGATTTTAAAAGGGAAATATTGTGGAATGTCATACAATATCCCGAGCTGGAAGGGACCTGCAAGGATCATCAGAGTTCCACTTGTGGCCCTGCACAGGACAGACCCAAGAATTACACCATGTGCCTGAGAGTGTTGTCCAAATGCTTCTTGAACTCTGTCATGCTTGGTGCTGAGACCCTTTCCCTGGGGAACCTGTTCCAGGGCCTGCCTACCCTCTGGGTGAGGAACCTTTTTCTTAACATTTAACTTTGCTTTTGGAATTGATTACTTTAAAATCGGTGGAAACAAATATAGTTTCTCTAGTGTTCAGCAGTGATGCCTATTATTAAACTAGTCTCACGTAGACTAATAGATTCTGATCTGATATATAATTCAATTATATAGCAATAACATGAATTTTAAATTATTGCACGTACATGGAAAAAATTATTGGAAGAAGTGTAATCACAAACACTCTTATATAGAAAGGCATTCTTATTTTCTCCTTTATAATAACTTATTTCAGCTTCACCTTTGGATGTTATCTCCAAAATTATCGCATATTAAACTGACGTAGGGTGTCTTTAACTTAATCTTTATATATGTATGAATATATACCCACAAAGCATATATGTTTATAGGTATGTATAGAGGTTTTAATACAGCTTTTTACCTACACCAAAGAGGAAGAGAATCTGTGCTGAGGAGTACACATGCATATAGAAAATTACTACCTTCATGTAAAAAACACATATTGTGACATACAATTGCAACAATTAGAATAAAATCTTGTCCAGCTTAATCTTGTTCTCATGGAAGCTAGCAGAAATTTTTCCATCAAGTTCCTGAGAAGCAGGATTCAACTCAGAATAACAAATCAGCATTGTTAAGATAGAGTGAGTAGGCCGCATAGGTACTAATCACCATAACAATGTCAAACAATGGTGAGGTCTACTTTAAATAAATTAATTACGTAGGAGAGCAGGGTAAGTGGTTCTTACCACGTTAATAGCATCTGGGTAAAATTCTTATGTGCTTGATGGTAAATTAAGAACTGAATTTCTGGTTTCAATCATGACATAGGCTTTAAGCTGACTGTTTTAAAGGGACTAATAATTTATTATGAGAAATAGCGCTGGATGCCAATTAATTCACTTTGGTCCTTTGAAAATGTTGCACTTACCCCATTAAATGTATTTAATAGAAATAAATTCATGTTAAATATATAATACAGTTCACTTTTCATAGTGGAATTTGTTTTCACTCAAAATTATAGGTTCTCAGCTGATTGAGTTAGCATATTTAGGAAATTACAGTTCTCTCACCTAAGACATGGTAATTCACCCTGAGGCAGTCAGTGACACAAGATACTCCTGCTTCTGGGCTCTATCCAGCCTCTGATTAAAGCATCACATCTACACTGAGTCAGCAATGCCTGACTTACTGGTCAAAATTACCTGGGGGAGCAGAAAAGTTACTGTTTCCTTTTAGAGACGACCCATTTTTAAACGGAATGAACTCAAATGAGTCATGTGAGCAGCTAACCTGAGGAGTGAAAAACTCTGACTTCCCCAGTGATGCTTCCAAGGCTCAAAATGCTGGTCATTACCTGATAAATTTTCACACTTGCATGCTGGATGTCTGCCCCTCACCCTAAAAGTTGTTTTATATTGTTAGAATCCAGCCACCATGAATCCTACCTTAGTATTACTGCACCACTGTAAACTGTTACTTTACTACAAAACCCCCCTCCCACGTCTTCCCTCCCTCAAAAGAAACCCAAAACAATCAGTTTTGGCAATTCCTCCATGTCTTTACTAGAAAATTAAACAGCAAAACAGATAAGCTGCATCCTAAGACAGAAAAAAGCGAGCTCCTTTGGAATATGTTGATATCACATAGGTTGGCAAGCTGGGATGTATCATTTACCTATATAGGTATTAAATTTTCAGCATTTAAAGGCATTATCCTCTGCTGTACAATACTGTACCACAATGTCTAAATCAAGCCCCAAAGAAAAGAGCATGTCTCCTTCTCTCTTGTGAGCCACTAACAATCTGAGATACCAAGTACATCACAAGCAAAGCCTCGGAGATGGGGGTTTAGAGGATGGATTTTTGTGCATTATCCACTGTAGTTAAATCTATTCTTCTGCCTTGGGATTGAATATGTATATTCCTTATACTGAAGAGCTCAGCCTCTTCCTGGGGAGACTGAAATTCATCTCATTCACTTGTAACCCTGTGTAAGCATCTTTCATTCTCTAGGACTTTTCTGATAAGCTATCCTCAGCTTACAGAAACTTCAAAGCTTGAGGCAAAGTTATGAAAAGGAGAAAGAAAAAAGAACTGCACCTCTGGTTCAAGCTTCAAACAATGCAAAAATTGATTAAGAGTCAGAGATTAGCGTCATTGTAACCTTTCCCACATTCTTGTGAAAATTAAATGTTGTCTCTTTTCTTCCCCATTTTATTGTAAAATCTACCTACAACTTAAGAGATCAGTAACTATTAGTCTGGCAGTATTAATAAGAAGCTGCAATTTGAAGCCCTGTGGCTAGAGATTTGTTGTAGAGTTGCCACCAAAGTAAATAAAGTAAGAGAATTAAATTATTTACAAAGCAAACACTACAAAATCACGCCTTGAAGCTGGAAGAGTTTGTTCGTTTCCTAGATTTGTTCAGTCATTCCTGAGGAGAAAAATCATTAAGTCTTAGGTGCTTCTTAAGCCAGACATTGGCCAGTTTTGTCTTAGTTTCTGTAACTGTGAATGAATAATCGTATGTCTCTCAGTCATTGTCAGGGACTGTTAATGTGCAGAAAATGTCTAAACATCATCTGCTAAAAGGAATTCTAAAAAGCACATAGTCATTACAAAACTGATGGAAGTACTTTCAGAAGCAGTGTTGCTAATTTGAAAGTTAGTATGGCATGAGCTTTCTTTATTACCAGTACTGAGGCACAGCCTAGATTAGATTGCAACAGGAACCCAAGAGAAAGCATTCAAGGTGAGCTGTTTGCACACCAATCTTTCTGGAAAGAGCAGTGCTTTTGAGTATTGGCCCGTCAGTGTGTGCATAACCCTTGCAGGATAGGTGAGTCAGAGTAGGCACTTGGTCATCTGGCCATGACAGAAGGTCATCCAGAAGCCAGGATTGCCCAGTCACCTGAGGGTTGTGAACAAAGGGAAAGAATATTCCCTGGATTATGAAGAAGATAGAGGGAGATGTCTGTGATTTGAACTTCTCCTGATTTTGAGCCTGAAAGAAAGGAAACTGACAACAGGAAGAGTAAAAAAAAAGTATGGTGGTAAATGCACTTGAGGAATTGTGCAATTTGAAAATGTAAGAAAAGCATTCAGAGACCTGGATCTGATGACTCAGATTGGGAATCTGCTATTTCTCATCTTGGTTTTTTTCCTGGACTTTTTTTTTCCACCTTCTTCCAAATTTCAGGAAGTCAAGTGGTTCATTCGTTTTGCAAGATCATATTATCTTCCAACAAGCTCATTCACAAGCTGAAGGGGTACTTCATCTAAGGAGTATATTTACAGTATATTGCCTCTGAACCGCAGAGACCTCAAGGAAAGGTCCCAAGTCACTATGATGCTGAAGAAGATGAAGATTATTATCGAAAGCAGCTATCACATTTTGATCACAGGAGTTTTGAAAATAAGCCTGGGGGGGGTCCCTGCCAACCATCATTCTCAGCCCACTAAACCAATATATTTGCAGGATCAGCTGATCTTAACCAGTTATTCTAAGGGGAAACCAACTGATGCTGAATCAATTGGTAGGCCTGTCAGTGAAAAGTGCTATAAGCCAATTCAAGTTACAGCTCCGCCTCCTACTCCTTCAAAATACAGTGTGCACAACCTCAGTCAATTAATAGTCCTGTCCTGTCTCTCCCAGCACATCTCAAGCCTGCACTTTCTGAAGTTAACTCTATGTCTGACCCTCCTCCACCTCAGAATAAGCCAGCAGTTTTCAGATCCGCTAGAGAGGACACTGTGCAGTCCACTTTTTATCCTCAAAAGGCTTTCCTGATAAAGGTCCTGTTAAAGGAACTAACAAATTCATGAAATAGTCACACCTTCTTACAACTGCTTCACAATAAAGCCTTACCCTAGTGCTGCAAGGCACTTTGCCTGCAAGTTTGAAAGTCCTAAACCCAAACACAATCTCTTGACAAATGAAGCTCGACATAAATCACAGTTGCCATCAAAACCTCCCAATTCTCGTTAATCAGTTTGGAAAGCACACAGCTCATTGCAGCCTCTCAAGTTGAACAGTGAAATGGATATAATAGCCTCAGCATACAGGTTCAACAAGCCTAAATATCAAACAAATAATATTAATGCTATGTCTTCAGCACTCAATGATAAGATGACAAAAACACTGTTGCAGCCACAGCAACAGCTGCAGTGCTGTGTTGAGCTCCATAGGGACTGGAGTTAGTATTTTTATACCAGAGGGTATATTCCAGAAGGAATAGAGCAAGAAATCTATTTCAAAGTCTGCAGAGACAATGGTATAGTCCACCTTTGGACAAAGAAAAAGGTGAAGTGCTTCTTAGCCCCTTGGTAATGTCAGGGCCTCATGGACTAACATTCCTGAAATCAATGAAGCTGTGCCTAACATATTGTGATGCCTCCTGGGGATCCAGACTGTCTTGTTGGAACAAACTGTGTTGTGTCTCAGTCCTAATTGACCATTTATTAATATTAAGTTAGCTTAATGAATAAATAATGGTAAACTGAGATGGACCTCCCATATAAACTGAACCACTCTATTTCAAGGCCATCAAGAGCAGCATGCAAGCATAAACTCAGAAACCATTAAAATTCCCTTTGAACCATTTCTTTAAAAGTTTCCAAGTTTGGACACTTGATTTGCAATTTTCTTTGTTCCAGTTCTTTAGGTAGACCATATGAAGACCTCATCCTAAACATGCAATGGGGCCATATGTTCAAGGACCCTGCTTTTTCTGTCTTTTCTTGATGACCGAACAAAAACCTTCCCTGACATGTATGTTGTTCATGAAGACAATCAGTAAGAATAATGCCACTGCAGTACCACAAAGAGCACAGCATTATACCTTTTTTGCAGATTTAAGAGGTACAGTCACAGTAGTTGAATATATTATCAAAGCTGAGATAGCAGTCCAAGATGGATCTGTCTTCCTACCTATTCTTGTTTCTTTCATTTGGACTCATTCTGGTTGGTCCATATCCTTCATGAAGTCCAGCATTCAGACTAATTGTGGTATTTCTCCATAAGCTTTGCAGAGAGGAACATACTACCTGTATGTTCTGCTAGGAGTAGTTGTTAGTATGTTTCTGTATAGCTGTCTTTGTCACAGCAACACATCTTGCAACAGATGCCTCTCTTGTGATCTTCTTAAGCTTCCTGATCCTTTTCTTCAGAATTGGTACTCAGTAAGGGTTCTTCATTCTGTATTTCTGCAGATAATCATCTCCTGCCTCTGTACAATAATATTATCCATTTGACTTTCATGAATTCTGTCTTCTTAAATCAAGATAGCTTAATTCTAAACCAGTTCTCAAACATTTTTCAGCCTCTGTCCTTCTCTCCATCACCATCCGTACCACTGACTGTGACACAGGATGGATATAGGCCCAGGATAGAAGATCGTCTACAGAACTTAATTCATACTTTATTCATACATTTTCTACAGAATTCTTTTGATAAATGCTTATGTTTCAGTTATGAACTATTAGTACATGTTCTGAGTAGCACCATCCAAACACTTTTTCATCCTGTGTGCAGCAGTTCCATCTTATTTTCCATTCCTATTCTGCCAATAAATATGTATTTTCTCTCCTTATTAGTTAATCTTTCCACTTGCATGCTCTTGCTGGAGGGTAGGAAGGCTCTGCAGAGGGACCTGGACAGGCTGGATAAATGGGCTGAATCCAATGGCATGATGTTTGGCAAGGCCAAGTGCCGGGTCCTGCACTTTGGCCACAACAACCCCCTGCAGCGCTACAGGCTGGGGACAGAGTGACTGGAGAGCAGCCAGGCAGAAAGGGACCTGGGAGTTTGGATTGACAGGAGGCTGAACATGAGCCAGCAGTGTGCCCAGGTGGCCAAGAAGGCCAATGGCATCCTGGCCTGGATCAGGAACAGTGTGGCCAGCAGGAACAGGGAAGTGATTCTGCCCCTGTACTCGGCGCTGGTGAGGCCACACCTGGAGTGCTGTGTCCAGTTCTGGGCCCCTCAGTTCAGGAAGGATATTGAGGTGCTGGAGCTGGTCCAGAGAAAAGCAACCAGGCTGGTGAAGGGACTGGAGCACAGGCCCTGTGAGGAGAGGCTGAGGGAGCTGGGGTTGTTTAGCCTGGAGAAGAGAAGGCTCAGGGGAGACCTCATCACTCTCTACAACTCCCTGAAAGGAGGTTGTAGCCAGGTGGGGGTTGGTCTCTTCTCCCAGGCAACCATCAGTAGGACGAGAAGGCACGATCTTAAGCTCTGCCAGGAGAAGTTTAGGTTAGATATTAGAAAGAAGTTCTTTACAGAGAGAGTGATCAGACGTTGGTATGGGCTTCCCAGAGAGGTGGTGAAGTCACCATTCCTGGAGGTATTTAAGAAAAGATGGGATGTGGCAGTTAGTGCCATAGTCTAGTAGGTGACATGGTGTTGGATCAAGAGTTGGACTTGATGATCTCAGAGGTCTTTTCCAACCTGGTTGATTCTGTGATTCATATCCCAGAATATGTTCATATCAGAAAGAATGCAGTCCACTGTAGTCTTTATGTAGGAAAAAGTGTTTAAAATTTGTACTGGGAGAAGAAACTAAACATGCATGTGCATACATGAAGAGACACATCATGTTTAAATATTTCTTTCATTATGAAAAGTAGTCTTTTTAGCAGGAGAGCAGCTAATGGGTCTATGTGTGCCATCCAGTGTATTGTGTCAACTATATAAGATATAACATGTATTTTTTTAACAGTTTTCTACTGATTTGCAATTGTTTGTTGTGATGTTTTCGCATTGTATTGGTTTTGAATTTGTTTTGGACAAGGAGGTTAGACTAGACAAATTCCAGATGTCCTTTTTAACCTCAGTTATTTTGATTCTAGATGAAATTATGAAATTTACTTGATATTAATACAAACATTTTTTAATAGGTATCTATCTAAAGGCAAATACTTCTATGAATTATTAGGAGAGAATTATCTGACTCAGTCTCTGAAAGGAAAAATAATTCCAGGACAAAGAGAACTTGAACATAAATAACAGATTTATCTGCTTTAATTTGCTTTCAGAAGAGGATTTCATAGCTCAGAAGTGGGCCAGCTTCCAAGATATTCTTCAGGATGTTTACTTTTAATATTTGAAATAAATATGTACTAAGGATATATTTCAGACATTTTCGAAGATAAGAATATGCTTGTCAATAAATCTGGAAGCTAACAGCTATGTAGTAGAATATCACATAGTTGGTAAGAGAGTGCTTTATATTAATGATTTTTAAAGAATCTTTTCAGTATGATTTGCCTGCCATAAATTTCATACAACATGACTACAAATACGTTTTGTATTGCTGTTTATATTAGATAAGGAGCTCATGTTTAAAGAAACATGTGGCTGCACAATACTGTTGTTAACTGCATCTCAGTCAAAAGCTGATATGAAAATACTAATATTCTTTCTCCTTCCCTCATGTTTTTTCACAAAGTTTCATTTACATGTGTGGATTTTTTTTTTTTTTTTTAAAGAGTAGTGCTATGATATTCAAGATCCATTGAGCTTAGTGATGCCATTTAAATAGAGTATTTAGCATAATTGTCAAAGGGAAGACCAGTGCCACTTGCTAGTGCATTGAATCATATCCATCACTATTCTCCTCTGCTTTACCCTGGATTTGATACATAGGCAGGAATTTTAATTGGGTGTTTCTGCTAAGTCAAGATGGGAACCAGCTTGTGCTGCAGGAAAACCATGGCAAACAGGAGTAAAGTCCTTAATTTTCTCACACAGTGAAGACTAATGTTTGCTTGAGACAGTGATAAATGAAGCTTTACCTCATTGCTCCTGCTCAGCTTTATGAGAGCAAGATCGAGCGAAAAAAATTAACTTTTGGAATAGTTGCCCAACTCTCCCCCCCTCTCTTTGGAAGTACCAGAGGTCAGCCAACATTGCAGAGGTCTGAGAGAGGTGATCTTGAAGGGGTTATGGGCTTTGCCTTAAGCGGATCTCCTCTATCCAACTTGATCTCCAAGAAGGAGATTGGGTCCAGCATAACAAGACTAACATACGGATTCTCTGACTCTCACCATGTGGGCAATTGCATCCCCATGGAGGTGAGAGAAGGAAATTGAGTTAGTGCACTGTCCTGGGAATGCTCCCGCCATGTGTTACTCAGATGTAGGTGAGCAGCTGTGACTCAGGTTAAAAAAGCAACAGTTTAGTGACTCTGAGCAAGCTCAAATGGATGTCTGGAGGCAAGGTTTCTTTGAGGGCCACTAGAGGAAAGACTTGATCAGCTACTAGCCTGAAGGTGACACCTCAAGCTGTTACCTTGAAAGGATCAGCACTATCACAACCCAGAAACAAGTCTCTTTATGAACCCATTGACTCCCACCTCTTGAGGAAGCACAAACAGAACTGTGCTCTAGTAGATCTGTACTCTAGTGGAGCAGTTGGGACTACGATTCATTTGACACAATTTCTTTGAACATAACTATTAATAAGCTATATATCTTAGAAGCTGAGAAAATTTTTTATGAGAAATGTAAAAACTAATCATGTTGTAGTCAACATTGTTAAGGAAGGTTATTGGATATGCCTTTTTACCCTTCCTATGAGAACACGAAACTTATTTTCACCCTGCACTGTATCATTACTTACATACCTACTGTATACAGGTCTTATATTGCAGCAGCTTCAGGTGAATTAAAATATAAAACTACAATATAATTTGCTCTTTTCCAAGGGCTGTGTTGTTAAGGAGACAAAACACTCTGTTGAGAACAGGAATTAAACTGACTCAAACATTAGTATTATCTGCAAAATTAATTGACCTCTAAAAAATACCTGTGAAGTTGAATATCGGTCCACTTCCGCATGACTAGTGTGAGAGACCCCATTTCCACTAAATGTACCTATAGCTTCATTACTGCAGCAGACCTCTGTATCGTCTGTTTTAGTTATACTGATACATTAGCAGTTCAGCAGATGAATACTGTGTCTTCATGAGGCCTTTGCTAACAGTTCCGAATTGCAGGAAAAAAAGCAAATACTGGATTATATCCTTCCTCTTTCATGGATAAGTTGTCTTTTACCTTCTATCCTTCTCTCAAACATTGACATCTCTGAGGTTAGTGTATGGCTCCACTGAGCCTTAGATACTAACCAGGATTTTGTTATTAAATATAAATTATTTTATTCTATGGTGTGCAATACAGCAACGTGAAATAGTGATACATATCCTCAGTATTTTTGTTTTGCCACAGATTAATTATCTTAAGTGCTCCAGGTAGAGTTTTCATGGTGATGATTTAAGAAATGTTTGAACACTGAAGTAATTATTGAATATATGAGCATTGCCATATGACTTAAGTGGTTTTGATATTTGTTGGAGGAGTTGTTTTCAAAAGGCACTACCACTTTTACAAGATTAATATTTATTGAGCTTAAGCATTTACATCTATGCTTCCTATTTAATCTTTAATTACACAATATATCATGAGGTTCCATTTTGATTTTATTTCTCTTAATACTGTAATGTACAGCTCTAAACATAAGAATCTTTGTATTTTCACCATGTTGTTGTCCTAACTGTATATAAAAGCATGCAAAACCAATCAGTCTAACAGATCATACCATGGGGACAAATTTGTTCATGAGTTTCAGGCACTATTATAGCACAAGTAAAGAAGCAGAAAAATAGTAGCAAATAAATGTCAATTGCTTCATGGACAGTGAAAACAAGATAACATCTAATTGCAATTCACTCTGCCTACTCCTGTCAGAATCCTGTTCTGTTCTGGACACAAAATAAAAAACAAAGTGGAAAAGAAAAGCTACTTTTTTGTAAATGTGATTTAATACCTTTTGACATTGGTAGACAGGGTCATTAATTTCAATGGGTGTTGGATCAGGGCATAGATCTGGAAGCCTAAACTTACTTTTCCAAAAATAGATCATATTCTTATTTCTTCATTATGGCCTAATTTAAAGTCCCTGGAAACAGACTATTAGCAAAATATTATCCTATCTCAGAAAATGCAGATAAAACTAAAATTCCACTCAACACTCACATAGCACTTTTCCTCTTCAAAGCACTTTAGCAGCACTGATTAATCATAACATTAATTAAATGACTATAGTTTTTTAAAAAATTCAGCCTTCCAAAAGCTCTGTTCTCTGCAGGGAGCAGGGAAGAGGATAGCAAGGGACTAAAACCAGCTCCAGTAATCAGAAAACTTAGCCTGCAGCAATTAAACTGAGAAATCACTTCACTTGCAGAATCTTTTTTACCTTGGGCTAGTGGAAAGATGAAAGGAAAGATGACAGTGCAGTCTAAACAAGAAATAAATCTGTTGGTGTGTAAAGGAGCTGCTGGTTAATTGGATATGTTTGCACTACCTGAGTCAATAGGTAGGCTAACAACTCCTTTTCATGCCTTTTCTAGTTTATATACCTGGCAGGAAAGGTAACGAAAATTATTTAGAAAGGAAATTATTTGAGTTACTGCACACATGGACTCCATCCATTCTGGATATAAAACCCAAACATACAAGAATAAATTTCTTGGTCCAACAACAATAAAGCCTGAGTTTGTCATTTTTGTTCCCAGACAACCTTCCAGAGCTAAGACTGCAGGGAGACAGCCAAAGCCACCACCCAAATCCCTTTTTCTGGCCAAGGGAATAGGAACAACAGCAGCATAGTAATATATGATAGTTTGTCTTAAAAAATGCTGAGTTCCTTTACTGCTGAGGGTGACAAATAGAAGCTTATTGGTGGAGATTTTTCTCCTGTGGACCCAGCAGTTGTTTGGCATATCAGGTTAGCAGATAATTAGGGAAGTCAAGCTGAACTTTAACTGCCTCATTTTTATAGTCCCAGTGTGGGTGAGACAGTCAACAAATTAATGCTTACACCTTTTTCCAGATTTATTTTCAAAAACCAGGTTGCAAGTCAGAGAGCACACTCTGAGTTGGGCTGCCTGTGTTTGATGTTTGGTTTGCTTCTCCAGCATGGGAGAGGGAGGATAGACATTGCTCAGCTGATATATGGATGAACATTCAAAATAGAAGCCATCCACTGTGCTGGGTGAGAGGTGCTGTTAAGAAACAGAAAATCCATTTGGCCATGGTACGCATAAATCCGTTTCTGTACTACTTTTCTGACTGTTCTGCTGCAAACATATACTCCCCCAAAGGAGAGCTAGTTTCTCCAGAAATCCACTTAGCAGGCAGCATGCATCCCATGACAATTGCCAGAAGGAGAGCAGCAAAGATGGAAGAGGCAGAGATGTGCAACAGGGTCTCAATACACTGCTCTAGTTTTGGCATTAGTTCCAACAGAACCAGCTGCAGTGCTTCTGTATGCAAAGTGCAGACATGGATCTAGCCTTTAAAGCACATGTTGGGACATGAATTAGCAGGTTATGGTCAGCTAAAGAGCCCTGGAATTTGTTTTTAAGATAACTGCTAATATAAAGTCTGAGTATCTGCAGTCTTGCTGTGTGAGAGACATGCAGAATATGAAGGCGTTCCACTGAGAGAGGAGTAAAATTAGTGTTAGAAATAACAGCAGATGAAAGAGTTACCTATTTGAGAGAGACAGGAGCATAAGAGCAATAGCTTTTAAACACACTGGTATTTTTTGAGTCTAAAATCTATGCTTGTAAACTAGCTAAAATTTCCTTTTGTTCAGAACAGTAAAAAGCATGAGCCTGTGGGGGATGGGGCATGGACATGCAGGGGCGTGACTAAAGCAGGATCTAGCTGAGCAACAAACTGTAGGTGTTTAAAACAGTATGAGGAGAGAGTGGAAAAGCCTGGAAAACAAGGCAGCTGCAGAGATTTACAAGATGAGGCAAAGGACAATGAAAACTTTACAGTTAAGACCCAAAGGTTTGAGAGGATACAGCTCAAGGAAGAAAAATTATTAGTCGTGTAAGAGAGGAGAGAGGGAGTAGCCCTGAGAAGGTGAGTTGAAAACAAGAAAAATAATCAGCCAGAGGGAGGCAGAAAATATTGGAGGCAAGAAATAATGGAAAAGTTACGTTTCTGGAAGAAGAAAAGCTGAAGGAGGAAGGTAACTGAGTTAAAATGGTGCTACAGGAATGAAAATCTATGAAGGATCTGAGAAAGCGTTTTGCTGAAAAGTGGTGATTGCATTGCACCCGGTTGTGATTTCTCATGGCATGTTCAGGTTCAAAATACCAAAATACTTCTCTTTTTCTTTGTCCAATGCTAGTAGCTTCTATACATACTGCTCTTTCATCCTTGTTATGGCTGTGCCCGTTGTCACTCCTTGTTCTCCTCATGCCATAGCTTTCTTTTTGCAAAAAATAGAACCAACATCTTTAATCTTTCTCAAAAGATAAAGCTTTCTATATTGGTTCCCTTTTAGATATTTGATTCTTTTACAAGCAAAACTCAATTGACACAGTTATTGGTGTTTCACATACTTTCATCACTCATTGGAAGTTTGAGGGTTTCTTCCCTAAATCTGTAAAAGATGACTATTCCTGCTCCCTGTAGAGCTTTATATGCCACACCACCAATGGCTGAATTTATTCTTGATAAAAAAGATGTTTAAAAAAGAAAACCAATAACTGGCACATCACATACAATACATCAGGGAAGATACTGTTCCTCTTTGTCATGGTCCATACCAAATACCAATCTTTTATCTTGAAATCTTGCTGTCTGTCATTAGAGGTGGTGAAAAACTGAAAAGACTGTATCATTTGTCTGAAGTGAAGAGGGAATCTGAGACCTCCACCTGATTCTTTGTTCTGTCTCAGCAGCCATGAGCAAAGTTCATGTCTATCCTTGGGGGCATAGGAGGGCATGTGTGTGTAATGGTTTTTATTCATTCTGTCTTCTCAAAAAATAATTTATCTCCACAGAGTCTTAAAATTTAAATTCAAATAAACCTGTAAGGAAATGAAATCTGGCATTGTTCTCTAGCTTAAAGTACTCATTATCCCAACTTAAATGACAGGCTATGCTTAATGTGAAGCAGCTAAAGCAGCGGCTCCAGGCCATGGGCTTTGAGCTGCCTACTGAAACCTGTTTAAGTTAATCCATCACTCTTTCCCTTATCAATGACTGAGCTGAGGTGAGAGGTTTTTTGGATAGGGATAACTGCAGCACTATAGTCAATTACCATTATGCAGTGAAATGCCTTTGTATGCAGTTACTCTGAAGGGCCAGAGATTACAAATGTTTGTGCATGTCACTACCGTAAGAACTAAAAGGACTTGGGTACCTAAAAAAAAACATTTTTGGCCACACATATCTATGTGCCTAGAGATAAGCATTAAACGTTAAAGACCATAGGGTATCTTACCTTGTTTACATCTGCTTTTCCAGAAGGCTGTGTGTTTTCCATAGGTCTACTAACTCTGTGTAGGTATCTCAGGTAACCAAGGGAATTTGAAATTGCATTAGTTCCCTCTGTACACATAAATTTCCCCCTACGTGCCTGAAAATGGTTTGATCTTTCTTTTTGCACCTAAATCCCAAACTGATAAGAGAGTCCTCTGTTCTCTCATACCTGCTAGAAGTGGTGGAGCTCATGCTTTTGGGGGCATGCTTTTCAGTCCTACTGCTCCGGTTTTTTTCCACTTTGGTCTTCCAGTAACAATTCATAATCCAATAACAGTAGGCCCTCAGGTGTTTTCAGTGACAAAAAAAAAAAAATCTCCCTGTGAAAAGTAACAAAACTTTACTCTCTTAAATGGCATGAGACTGACTGCTGCTCTGCTGCCTACAAAATACCTTGTATTGTCTTGGCAGTCCGAGTCCAGAGTTTACAATATATTGCAATAAGTATAATAATTCTTTGTTGCCTGTTACATCCCCTCTTGCACCTCAGTATGTACTAGAAAATTTCCAGTGTTCAAAGAGGGGACAGGGTTCCTCTGGAACAGCAAGAGCTGGATCCAGAGAGGCAATTGTAGGTGCTACACTAGTGCCAATTGTGCTAATCAATTATACCTTGAAACAGTATTGGACAATGAAAGTATGGTGCAGAAGTGAACTTTAAAATGCAGTAATGGTATTTCTACCAATGCTATCATGAAATGAATACACTCTAATTTATTAGACTATCAGCTGAATACACTGACTCAAGATCAAAATTTGTTCCCTACAAATGAAGTAGGCAGTTTTGGCACATTTATTAAATAATGATTGAAAGTAAGAATAAAAGCTCTTCCAGTCATACTCTTTCCATAAAGTCTGTGAAATACTGAAGTTGAATGGTATTGAAAACACAAGGACGGTGGAAGTCCCCAAAACCACATATGTCTACGTGTAGTGCATGTTAGCACAAAAAGAGGAGAATTCCCATATATTGTGACATACAGGCTCCAGTAGATCTGGGATAGGATATCTGTATCTTTACAATAAAGTATGGTGACATTCTGCCATTTTTATATTATCTAGCTACATGTGTGAATTAATGGATATCTTAAAGGGGGGGAGGTAAATAGTTAACTATTACTTTTATAGAACAAGCTCTACTTCTAGGACAGGGTTCTTAGTTTGAATTAGTAACTTCTTGAGGTTTCTTGTTTTTTCAATAGGTCAGTTTTCCTGGTCTTGTTCCCTCAAACTAGGAACCGTGTCACAACTATTTAATAAATTTGCCAATGTGTCAAAGTAATTTTTCGGAGATGACTGAAAATGGAACTTAAGTCAACGAGGTTACAACAGCAGTGAATTTGTCTCAAGGCAATAGTAGGGAAGTATTTCCAGAAGTAGAACCTTAGCTGTGATGCTTTTACTCTGTTTAAATCTACCAGAAGAATAGTTTGCTCTGCTGTTGGGCTCTGAAGGCAGAATCTCTCTTAGGCCAGCTATCAGTTTGATCCTATGAAGTAAAAAGTTTCCTGAATTAAGTAATGTAGGCAGGTGTTAAGGTGCTAATGAGACTTTATCATGCAAAGGAAAAGACATTAAATCTTCATTGTTGAAATAAAAAGCAAATGCTATCATCTTACAGTCAAAGACTCAGTTCATGGTGTTAGATGAATCACCCTCTTAATATGAAAGTGATGGAAGTCCTGGCTGAGAAAAATAATTTTTAAATGTTATTTAAATACAGAAAAATACAGAAAAATGCTGTCGCAAGCACCCACAGGAAAACCTCTTTCCTTTTATGGCAATGTAATGTCTTTCTTTCTTCCTTTAGGAGTGAAATTGAACAAATAAATATGATTTTTTTTCTTGTCAAGCTGTTGGCTATGTTTGATCATATTATGTAAATCCTCTTTAAAAGCTTCAGATAAATTTTGAGTCTCATAATGTGTGATGTTCAAATAAAAAATCAGTCTGTTTGTAGATCAAAGTAGTTTTGTATGAACACTAATGAAAATTAACAGTGCTATTTATTTTAAATATAATCCTCACACACATTTACCTCTCTTCCCAGGACCCTCATCAGTTCTCAAACTGAATTGCTCAACCTTTCTACTAGTAGTTCTAGATAATACTTTGCTGACATTACAAAACTAGTTTTCATTACACGTTTCAGTCTGCTTTCAGAAGAGGTTCTTAACATGGAAAAAAATAATTCTAAATGCAAATGCTCTACAGAATCTAACATAGACTGATGCAAAAGTCAAGGATCACATGTGTTGTCAGCTGTGTTGGGCTGTTGTAACAATTTTGTGGCATTACCTGACATTTATGCGACTCTAAAGTAGAGCAAGGTTTCTTCTATAGCTAATGCTAGAAAACATGACTCTTCTTCATGTCTGTAGTAAAGCAGTAGTAACATAACTGAGTTAAGAGAAGGTAACTGTAACTGATAGGGTTTTTCTGTGAATGAAGTACAATAATTTACTACCTAACTACATGTATAGTTTCAGAAAACATGATTAGAATTCAAACAAGTTACTGTGGAATGTTTTTTGAAGTATAAATAGTCCTTCGCTTTCAACTTCCATGACTTAACTCTATATTAAAGCAAATTTACTGCTTTTTAAATATAAGTTTATAAGTTTTGAATGAAATTAAATTAATGCCACATTATTTTGTGGCTAAGGCAGGGGGTTTTCTCATCCCAGATGTATTTTCAAATAGCTGACACAGTGTTCGAAGTACTCAAACCACAGAAAATATGCTAACAGTTACACTTGTTAATAGATTTTAAGGCCATGTAAGCAGTAGCTTAGATCAACTCTGTTGCCCAGCCACTTCCCTCTTACTCCAGCTGGTGTGCCATCTTTTTCTGGTAAACCCCTGGATGGACATTCTGAGCCATGATGCCTTTCTGAGTTGTAGTCAGCTGCTTTTACCCATGTGTGTGGGTAAAGCATTGTTGGAGGTGGCAGTTCTGTCTTCTACTGCCTCCTGGGCACAGGGCAGGGAGGAGGAAGCCTGTCACCCCCACAGGCAGCTCCTGGCAGGACTTGAGGCCTGGTATTGTCATTACAAGTTCTGACGGGGTGGGGGTTCTACAGACTAGACACCACCTTGCATAGCTGCAACAGCTGAAATACACTCACTAGATGTTAGGTCTACAAAATGCGTACTGTCAGTCTTCCGGCACTTGCTGCTATCCAAAGGCTAAATTTCATGCAATTCTTAAGGGGGGAAAAAAACCAAAATCAGCCAAACAAAAAAACCCAAAACCAACCAAACAAAAAAACCCAACCAGTCCCACTCAGAATATATTTTATACATAATATAATGTAGTCTAAATACACAGCTGATTAAGAATTGAATAGTAGTATTGAGCTGGAATTTCTACAACTGCTCAGAATAAGGAATACTGTACTGTCCCAGTGTTACACATCTATAAAAAACCTGTTCTATTGGAAGTATCTAATACTGATTTGATCTTCTTATGCCTAACTGAAGGGTGTACACTGCAGAAATGTTAGAACTGCTGAGCGTTAGCATGTCCAGAATGCTTATATTGTGCTTGATTGTTTTTGTTTTAGTTTTCCTACTGAGATTTCCCTGATAGCTCCAAAGCTTTTATTTATTGTAAGAAGCATCTTGTGTGTCTAGGCACATGTACTGGTATAAATACTGTTGCCTGGAATAGTAGGCCAGTTCCAGGAAAGAGAGCTGCTTGGGGCAGCCATCCAGATTTCCTTATACCCTGTGCTCAGAGTTGCAGTCTTTGGCTGCTGATGGAATAATCATTGTGATCTGGTTCCACCAGAAGACTGAGGTGATGAGATGCTGTGTTGCAATTGAAGTGAGGTGTGAAAGCAAAAAGGAACCTTGTTCTGTTCTGGATGTGTGCACAGAGTAAAGCAGAAAGTCTCACTGATCTATTTACTTGTAGTTACTACTGACCAGTAGCGGGCACTGCGCTAGAAGAGTAAAAGCTACATCAAGTCATAGTTTATTTTACTTTTTGACATACAAGCTTAATTTGATATGCATTGTAAACGTATAAGTAAGTGATAAACATGTAAGTGATAAACAACTATTAATGTGTTCATGTTACACAGAACAAACCGATGCAGATGTAGATAGCTTATCAGGCTGCTGTAGAACAGTGTTTCATAAATGTATAGGGGAAAAGAAGATTTTCAGTTTACTCAAACAAACCATTTCTGAAAGTGATGCTAACAGCTGTACTACATCTGATACTAATAGTATTGCTTAAAATTCTCATGCAAGTAAATTAAATATTAAGTTCAAAGAAATAAAAATGTTCCAGAACTGATTTTGTATTGTGGCCTACTGGCAAGATTCAAATGCTACTGCACACATTTTGTTGGGAATGTTATGTTTTTGATAATCAGGAATGCTTTGACATGATTGTCTCAGTTTAATGAGACAGAAGTGTTTTGCTAAGGAGGATGAGTTATAAGGAAGATGAAAACTCCTCCCTCTAAGCAATTGTAAATCCAAAATTAAGAGGCTCCAATTGAGAAAATGTAGAGAAAAAGAAAATAACAGCCCTTTATTAAAGGGTATATGTGTATTGGCAGAACAACAAAAGAACACAAAACCCCAACCGAACAATAACCCTATACCCAAAAATCCCTTTCAATGAAAAGTGAACAGTTCAGTTTGTGCTTTTTGGTGCAATTCTAACCACAGTCAGCAGGGGGCGCTGTTGAGCTCTGGCAGTCACCACGTGGGGACCCCCCTGGCTGTGCTTGGGGGGCAAGGGGGGCTGGGGGGGTGGAGAAGAAGAAGAAAGAAAGGGTTCTTCCCAAAGGAGACTCACGATGTCTGCTGCTGGCCATGTGACTCCCCCTTTCCTTCGCAGAAGTGCACCAAAACTGCTGCCAAAAACACAGGAGCCGGGGAAGGGAAAAAACAAGGGTGGCTCTCTCTCTCTTCCCAAAAACGAAAATAGTTCCTCTCCAATGAAATCCATGCAAAAGTCCACCCAGGCAGGGCGGGGGCAGAAAAAAAACGAGCCAGCAAACTAGGCAGCCAGCCTGAGAACCAAGCAGCCTCCCAGCTCTTGCCACACACACACCCTTCCTTGTTCCCGCCGCCACCAGCAACTGAGTGTCCCCTTTCCCCTCTTCCCAGCTATTAGCTTGGAATGTCAAACTGTGGCCACTTCTTTTGTGTTTTCGCAAATACCCAAGGCAAAACCAGCCTGCCCATCCAAACATCACCGCACCCCCAGGCCACACACACACCCTTCCTTGTTCCCGCCGCCACCAGCAACTGAGTGTCCCCTTTCCCCTCTTCCCAGCTATTAGCTTGGAATGTCAAACTGTGGCCACTTCTTTTGTGTTTTCGCAAATACCCAAGGCAAAACCAGCCTGCCCATCCAAACATCACCGCACCCCCAGCCCCACACACACACCGTGAGGCAGGGGGAAGGAAAAAAATTCTGTGTTTAGTTTTAGAACAAGTAAACCCATGACAATGATATAGAGTGAGTATTCTCTAAGACCTCACCTTACCACAAGATCTATTCGATTATCTTTTCTTTTAACAGTTCAGTACAGAGATTTGGGTTTTATCGTTATTATGAATATTCTGTGTGAATACAGAATATTGTAGTTCTACCTCAGGAGGCAAAATTGTGACAAATAAAAATGTCTGATAGTTGAAAGATGTGACTTTCTTCTTACCTCAGTTTTCACATATGGACACAAAAAACTTTTATGAATTCAGAAATAACACTTTTAGTAAGTACTCATAAACTAATTGATCAGAACATTTTTAAGTTATCAAAAAAATCTGATTAAATTATCATATTATATACAATAATCATACCTGATTATTTAATTCACAAAATGGGATGTAGATTAGATTACTAATTATATTTATATTTCCCAATTTTCCTGTCCTTTTCATCCTTCATGATACACTCATGGTGATTACTGTATGCAAATTCCTAGCACAGCTGCACTGAAGGTGATTCAGAGTTGTTTCACTGGCCTAAGTAATAACTTCATTAGGCCTGCACCATCTCAGGTCTTCTTTTCATCACATTGAAGGAGTGGGCAGCCATTTACCATAATAGTGATCCTCTAGAACTGATGTGAGGCTTCTTGTGTATCTGTGCTGGTGCTAACCCTGCCCTACATTTATATATATTTCAATTTACTTTTACACCACATATATAAATCCTCAGGAGCTGATTTTGTATTATTTTCACAAGTACTACTTTCAGGGGAAATTTAGCAAAAAGTAAAAAAATCTGTTCGTTGAAACATGAAAAAAATTATAATAATCTTAGATTCATCTAGGTTGGAAAAGACCTTTAAGATCATTGAGTCCAAATGTAATTGTCAAAATTTCTTTTTTGTGAAGTGTGACCATTTTAAAAATTCCTTTCATTTTCAGAGATTTTAAGTTCTGGAGGTTAGTGTAACTCCTTACTAAATATCAGACTGGAATAGATGTCAGAAAGGCTCCCTTTCTGGTCAGTACCTTTCTGGTCAGCACAACTAAGGATGTGTGGAAAAGGTGGTGTCCTCTCTGAACAATACAGTCTAAGAAACACTAATAAATCCAGTTAAATTACTGCATGTAGCATAGAATTAACCTTGTACTGTGAAACTGGTCCTTCACAGAAGATTTTTTCACAAATAACAATGTTAGATTTGCATTTACTCTTGAGGTTTTAACAACTGATGCACATGTAATTTATACTAACAAGTTGTTTGGTGGGAGATGAGGGCTTGCCAAGTTTGGTAAATTGTGTTATTCAGGTTATCTTTATACATATGCTTGCCTTTACTATCGTAGTTTCATTCTCTTAAGGCCATGATGTAGCCATATTCAAAGTCTCCAACTGATGCAGCATGGAAGTATTAGAGTCCATAACGTCTGAAATGCTTGAACATGCAATCATATAAGTGTGGTTTGCTCCAAAATAATATCAGTATCCAATTAGCTTACATGCAATGCTGCAAATGGTGCTAATAGTCTTGCGTGTTTTCCCTGTACTTCTTCTCCATCACCCTTTATTGCTGTATCTTCTGAATTCTCCCTTCATTTTCTTTCAACAAAGGCAAGTATGCCATGAGGGATCTGGTCCACCGACTGCCAGGCGCTAACAACAGCAACAGCTCAGCAAGCAAGGCCATGTCTGATGACACCGTTACTGCCATTTGCTGCACTCTGCATGAAGTCATCACTAAAAACATGGAGAATGCCAAGGCCTTACGAGACGCAGGCGGCATTGAGAAACTGGTTGGCATATCTAAGAGTAAAGGAGACAAGTATGTTTTGCAAATCACCTTCCACCTTTTTAACCTCTCCAGTAGTTATTACTAGTCCTGAATGTGTTTGCCTTCTCTGTGCAATCGTGAGTTGAATTCTTTAGTTTCACCAGAAGTCATATGCCCAGTGTGAAAGGTGACAAGAAACAGACAGTGCCAGTACCAAAAGTCTCCCTCTGCTTTGGTTTGTTTTTGATGTACCATCAACAGTGTGGGGAGTGCACTCCATGTGCATTTTAAGGAAGAGTAATTATCTTCAGTAACCACTACCTCCAAGCAATTCCAGAAAATCCTGATAAACATTAGGGACCAGAGTAGTTGGATTGCACCCTGCAGAAGGGGTGACTGCTCCTCTTGCTCTAGGAGTGAAGAATGTAAAGTCACTGTCCCTCTTCACAGCAGCCTTTTCCCTGCCACCAGATTGCTGGTAAGGCAGGGCATAGTAGAAAAACAGAACCCTGGATTTTCCTAACTACTTGTTTCTAAGAAAGCATTAGGCTGCTTTGTGAGGCAAAAAAAGTCTTGCACACAACTGTGACATTTTCAGAACAGCTATGGTATCATCTTGTCTGTTTGCCTATGTACACACTCTTCATGAAGAGTTCACTCTTTATCCTTCTTTTGCCTAAAACAGATAGCCTGGTTCTCATATTTGTCAACCTGCTGAAGTATAGTGCAATGGGACTATGGCAGTTTGAAAACAAAAAGCCTTCACTGTAGTGTACAAAACCCATCAGTCCACCTGCTTGAAGCTGTCATCACACAGCCTACTGCAGCATCAGAGCTCTAAAAGAGCCCCACAAAGCCAGGCACAACCCGAAGGAAAGATTTATGCACCCTACATTTGGTATGAGAACTTATGCTCGCCTATGTGATCGGAGCATTGCCAATATAATTCAATCACATTTCTTTTCCTCTATTGTCACCCTTTTCCTTTCATACCAAATTCATTATTGAAACATTCTTACATTCTAATTATAAGGGGTAAAAAGTGGTAGCATGACCAAGTATGTGATTCCTGTTCTGGAAACTCCCCATGCTCTGCCAATTTATTTACAATTGCATTTTGTTATTATTAAATCTATTTAAATTTATATTTATATTTTCTTGATCAAATTTACTGATATTGCAAGTAGGTTCATATTCATTTCACTTAAGCTGAATGTGTCTTTCCTCAGAATAATGCATTTGTCTACCTGTTCATTATCTGGTAGAGATTATTAATACCTGTTGAGTTTGAAAATTTCAAAGTATCATTGGCAGTTTTAGGAGGATCCAAGGGTATAATTCCCCGTCTAAATACTCCTCACAACTGTGATATACATCTATTTCTAATGAATATATTTAGCCCAGGTAGTGCTGAGTAATTCCAAAATGCCCTTCCAAATCATGATATATAGCCTTCCTTTTAAGTACTTTGAGTTGTAGTCGTGTGTTATAATTGTTACAGGTTACATGATTCTAGAAAAGAAAACCTGTCAACATACAGTGCTACAAATGCCCATCTGAAGTAGAAGTTCCATTTTTCAGCTTTCAGAAATGTTAGCACTGTGCGCTGTTGGTTTGGTTTGGTTTCTTACGTGTAATTGATTGCTTAAAAATCAAAATTGCTGGCTGTTGGAACGATATAAAATTCTGGCATGCTCACTTTAATACAATAAAACACTTCAGTATGAAATCAGCTTGTCCAGTATAACACATGTGCTTCTACAAGTGCAGGATACTAGCCTTTGGAATATGGCCAGGGCTTTCCCTGTATGACCACACAAGAGAACTTCATGTTCATAAGGTTATATTGGCCAAGCCCATATCAGCTTTGCATAGTTCCTTTCTCTCCTCAGTACTCATGCGGTGGTTGGCACAGTTATTTTCCTCCATGCTACCAGCAACCCAGCAGCCAGTACAACTGGAAGTATAATGAAAACAATTATGCTTGAAAGGGTTTATCAAAGTCCTGTTTACTCACCAATTACCCACCTACTGCTGTACTCCGGGTGGAAAGTGGAAAAAAAGTGGGGAAAAAAAGCACCAAATAAATTACTAGGAAAATGCCATATAAGTTAATTGAATCAGTTATGTCATGAACATTGCTTTACCATCTTGAGTGTCAGCCTACCAGTGATCCTTCTCAGAAGTCACAGAATGAACCAAAGTGTGACCCCTGAGAAGACTTCTGCCCAAAGCAGTAACTTATGCTGCTGGTTTTCTAATTTCTCTTTGGTTTTGCAATCTATATACCTCTTTTGAGTAAAACACAAGTAACCTCAATGACTGCCCCAAACTCTATCAATCCTCATTCTGGACACTGGCCTTTGCGAGGTTTTCTAGTGTTCCACATCTTTTTGGTCTAGCACAGTGTGCTGGGTTATCTCAGTGGGCTGAATTATCTTCCTGGTACGTTCCTCTTTGACTCTTCTTCACTGAGATGAATACTTTCAGATATATATATATATATTTTTTTTTTTTAGATTTTTTTTAATTACCTATTACAAGAGGAATATATGACTCCAACTAATTGTAACAATAGTTCAGATCTTTTTTCAAAACCTATCAGAAGAGAAAGCCCATGTGAAGTTAGATGCTTTTCAACATGACATTGTATTGCCATCATTAAAGGGTAATGGTGTGAGCAACATCCAGATCCTCATTTGGACTCCTAATGAAATTTATCATGACTTTTTATTATTAGTTCTATTTCTGCATCTTGACTCTGCACTTGAAATCCAGTGCTCATCACCCAACTAGAGTGTTTTTTGGCCACTGCTAAGAGGAACTTAATGAGTTGAGCACACTGTCAAGAGCTGAAGTTTGGCACCTTACAGAGAAAGAAACTCCTTGTCCTTTATGCCAAAAGTTGTTGCCAGGACATTTTAGATGTATATAATGCCAGTTGGGTCCTCAACAATTTTGGCAATTGCTACCTCCCATTCCTCTTACTATGCATTTATCATGAATCCCTGTACGTACTGAGTTGCACATGTTTTGCTCCTCGCTGAATGATTAGTACTATAGAGATAATATGTATTGCCCTTGCTTAAAAATACATTGGTCTCCAAGATTCCAACCAAAGATCTTACAGTATACTTGAAACACACTTTAATTGTGGGTTTAAATCCATAGCAGTGCATTTGAAAATCGGGATGAACGGTGTCTTGTATTTAAGAGTCTCTTTCTCACTCTTTCTCTCTCTCTCTCTCCCTTTTTAATATATGTGTGTAACAGGCATTCGCCTAAAGTGGTGAAAGCAGCATCTCAGGTCCTCAATAGTATGTGGCAGTACAGAGACCTGAGAAGTCTCTACAAGAAGGTAAGGCTTGGTATTTTTTGGATTTATCATCTTTCCTACTGTTACCCAAATTTGGGGGCTGAGAGACTTTAGGCCAAAACATTTATTTACGTGACTGGAAATCCACTTGGAGTTTAAAGTTTGAGATACTTGGAGCTATTAGTTTTTCCTTCATTTCTACTTTTAACATAGAAATGTCCTTTGAAAATATATGTGGTGGTAAAAATGGGATGTGAATTTGATTTTGAAATAAATTCGTAGAAAAAGTGCTGGATGTGGCAGCCCTGGAGAGTGAAATCCTCTGCTCATAGAACAAACCTGTCAATGCAAGCTCTGCTACTGTGCCAGTCCTTCTTATACCTCCCCACCCTGTTCTGAGGAGATTACTAGATTTACAGCCCTTCAGCTCCCAAATTTCCTCATGAGATTGTAAACAAGAGTATCTGAAGGAGTGGTGTGTAGGGACCAGTCATGTGTGGAGCTGGGCCGAAACCTGGTAGCTTCACTTCTGATCAGCTGTCAGACAGAAGCCTCATATATTTGGTTTTCAGACAGTCTGTGAAGTCCATAGTACAGTGGCATTCCCACAGGCCTGCTAACCTCTTGAAAATTAATTGCAATAGGGCAATACAATACTGTGGAACTACATCCTGTATAGCTTTTTAAACATAACTATTTACTTAGTAAATGACAACATTTAAAGTAATTCTTGGTGAATATTTCCAAACTGAATTACGTTCCATGTGAGTATCAGCCTGCAGATTTTGTTCTCCAGTGTCTTCTTGCTCGGAATTTCACATCTTGTCTAACTGATATTTGTATTTGTATTTGTAATCTCATCAAAGAGAGCTAAGACTTCATGTGGTAGAAAAGTTCAGGTTCTAGTTAAAGCTGAGGCATAACAGTGCTAGAGTAGGGAGGATTCACAGTGGCAAAGTCTGTGTTGTTCATATTTTGCACGAGAAAATAATTCAGTTACATGAAATGTATGCGCTGAATCTCAAACTGGCAGAAGCTGACCTTGTGTTTGAAATGCTGTTCTTTTGCATGCCTCAGCCCTGCTCGTGACAAGTCTGAGGAGTGAGGAAGATGATTATTGAGTCTCTCCCATTGTTCACTTGCAGTATTTTCAGTCATCCTTAGCAGCCCTAGGGATACCATATGTGAAGACATTTCAGCTAACAAGTTGGTACTCAACTGTCCCATTAAGAGGTGGGAACAAACACGAGCTAGAGTAGGCTTTTCTTGATGCAAGGCAGTAACACACTGGAAGTGTGCATAGCCTGACTTCTGTGCATGTGGGTGGCTGCACCGTAGAGGCTGAACTGTATTGCACCATAATCTCTTAGAGGTTCTTACAATGTCTGGCTCATTTCCAACCTTCTGTCTGTATGTATATATATATGCTGTGATGGAAAAGCAGTTTCTGGGGTTGCTCCATGCATGAGGTAATATGCTGTATGGCTTCTGAGTATACTGCCAGCTAAAGGGCATTCTGTTGGCTGCCAGCGTGAATGCCTGGTAATGTACTTACATACTAAGCATGCCTAGGTACTTAGTACCTAGCATGCTTAAAAACATTTTCCATGGCCATAAATATATGCTTGTGGTATGGAAAACAGGACAAGCTAGCCTTAGAGGTAGCTTCCAGGACACTCATAGCAGACAGATTGTTAATATTCTCAGGAAGCATTTTATTAATCTCTATATTGGCTAATTCCTATAGGCTTCACAGAATCTTAAAATGAAGGTCAGTGTCTGCTACAGATTTGTATACTCATTACATACCATTATATGTGCAGCTAAGCCTTGTATAAATATGGTTTCTTTTAATCAAAATGTTCAGTTAGTTGATTTAAAATACTCTTTTTTATTGAAACACATACAGTGTTCTTTATAAAGTCATAATAGTTATTAAACTTGCCTGTTGTAGGCTGACTCATGATAGCTGTCTGAGTTTTACCACTGTTTGGAAAGCAATGGAAATGTTTTTATGATAGAAAAATTAGAAAAGTTTGCATTATACTAATAGTCATCTAGTTATGTAATATAAAGATACTGGGTCAACACAATCTTTATTTTGTCCCATTAAAATATATGTGCCAGTAAAAGTGAGTGAATGTTCAGGGTAATAAGATCAGCACTTTGCAGTATCTTGCACTTGCACAGCCTTTTTTGAAGAGCAGGTAAATCCCATTGCATAACCATCGGCAATTTCCTCCTATGTGCTGAAGTATCTATACAATTGCTTTCAAAGAATTGGCCAACAGAGACACAATTTTGTATAGTAATACAAGGAAATTACAAGTATCACATCATATTTAAGTGAAAGCAGCAGCAGTTTTCTTCTGTTTGAGAAACAGTGTAACCAAACAGTTTGAGTTGTGGTATATTTTAAAGCTACACATTCACAGTAAAGTAAGAAGAAGTAAAAAGAATAGAAGTATTTTTCTTTGTATTAATGGCGAATGAAGGCAATCTATGTTTACTGCTGATAAAGTAGCAGTCAGTATATTTAGTCCAAATATGACTGGATCAGCAAAAACATTAAAACCTCTTTTACTTTTCTAATTTTGCTCAACATTACAGGAAACATCCAATAGCTGGCAGAAGATAAACTGCACTGACAGAAATCCAGAGTTGGAGGTTGGTGTGAATGCCTAATGACTTGCCACACCTGTGAAGGACCAAAAGCCAAGAAGTGCATAGGCACCAATTTCCCATTTGCAGCACTCCCCGATAAACTCCTGGCTGTGGAGTGAAGTGCAGAAGTCAGAAACTGGTCCCCCACCTGCTTCCAGTGGCAGGGCTGCCCTAAGCAGGGTATGTGCAGTGCTTCCTGCCAGCACTAATCCCATGATGACTGAGCAAGATCTTAGCTTTAACCAAGGCTATTAGCAGTAATGCACCTATGTAGTGAAACCTAAATGAAGCAGCCTCTGAGGACACCGTCAAAGTCAACTGTTGAGTAAGAAATACCCTATATTTAGCAAATTTCAAGGTTCCAGCTTCAGCTATTTTGCTTAAGAAAAATAGTTGTATGCACAAATTTCATTCCGCTGGTCAGTGTCTGACAGACATCTGCTGTTTCTCTGGGCCATTTACAGACAAAAACTGCAGCAACAACTGCAACAATTTAGTTAACCTCATTGACCAAATCAAGCAACATACCCTGTCTTAGGATCATAGGGTATCCTTCTAAGAATACAAACACTATCTTTTGACAACACAAAATTTTAACATCCTATCAGTCTTTTTTATCCTGAAAAATGCAAAATTATTCCACAAGTCAGTGAGATGAGAGACACAGAAAATTAAATCTAGTAAGCCAGGCTAAGCTAGGGATATGTTTCTTGAAAAAGAGTTTCAGACCTTCCAGTTCTAAAGGGAGCCTAGAAGAAAGATGGAGAGAGACTATTTGCAAGAGCATGTAGTGACAGGACAAGGGGGGATGGTTTCAAATTGGAAGACAGTAGGTTTAAATCAGATATTGGGATAACATTCTTTACTATGGGGGTGGTGGAGCTCAAGTCTTATGAGGAGCAGCTGAGGGAGCTGGGGTTGTTCAGCCTGGAGGAGAGGAGGCTCAGGGGAGACCTCATCACTCTCTACAACTCCCTGAAAGGAGGTTGTCGCCAGGTGGGCGTCAGTCTCTTCTCCCAGGCAACCAACAGTAGAATAAGAGGGCACAGTCTTAAGCTCTGCCAGGAAAGGTTGAGGTTAGACATTAGAAAGAAGTTCTTTACAGAGAGAGTAATCAGCCATTGGAATGGGCTGCCCAGGGAAGTGGTGGAGTCACCGCCCCTGGAGGTATTTAGGAAGAGACTCGATGTGAGACTCAGTGCCATGGTCTAGTAAATGAGGTGGTGTTGGGTCATGGGTTGGACTCAATGATCTCAGAGGTCTTTTTCAACCTGATTGATTCTGTGATTCTGTAAAAAAGAGGTGATCATCAGTTTTTCATCAATAGATGAAATACTGTCTCCCAAAGAAAATGTCATAATTTTCAAACTTCTTTGCTTTTTGCAAGCAAGACATATTTTCATAAATTATCATTTTTCTGCACCTGTTTATTAGAGTCTATTCTAAAATACCTAAAATCTGACTTTGAAACATGCTTAGTGGTCACATGGTCCATGGCCCTATAGGTGGATAATGGCTTAACACTTATTAAAAACCATGTACAGGAGCTATCCCACAGCTTGCCCCTGTGCTTCAAACTGCTGGTACACCCCTACTCTTCAAGTATCTTGATAACCTGCATGGTAAGCAGGAGAAATAAGTGCTGCTTGCAGTCTGCAGGGAGAGATCCTGTCCTGTTTGTGTTTAGCCACCTAAGCAATGTGAAAGCAGCTACTACAGTGCTTCTTTAAAGACACCTATTTCCAAGTCAGGATCACTGGCTCCCACTCCAGTCTCTAGGGTATTAGTTGGTTGAAGATTTGGGGATACCTTCGGAAATACAGAATATGACTATAAGAGAGCAGATTTCAATTAGCAAGTAAACTCTATCTCAGTATTCAAGAAGATAACCAACTCCTCTTAAACACAGATAGCTTGTTAAATTACATGAGGAAATTTGAGCAAAAGGGTTGTGCTAAATGAGGGTAACATGAAAGAAAAATTATTACCTGAAAACAAGATTCAATTAACATTAAATGTGCATAATATTAAAGAGCTGGAGGAACTGTCAGGAAGAATATGTTTTCTATTAATTGGTTTTCTTTGCCTAATCACTTAGGCTCCAGCAAAATATGTTTACATTCTATTGTGTTTAAACTTACTCTGTCTTCCAGTATATAACTAGGGGTCATGATGAATTTGTAGAAATTATTTTTTTTTCCCCTCATAGGTTTTTGTTCTGCATAGAATATTAGAAATGTCTCTCCTATTCACCTGCTGTATGAATAAAAATACCACCCAATGTTTGAAACCAGGGAGGCTGTTACAGGCAGCCGTCCTTCAGCATGTACTGTGCCATTTACAACAGGGATAGCATTGTGATAGGCATTTAATCAAGTCAGAGTAGTCACTCTGAAGATGGCCTTGTTTGTCATTGGTTGGAAAAGGCACGTAGAGTTGCCCAAAGCCGTAGAAGGAGTTAAGGTCCATCTGTATATAGAAGAGGACTCACTTTTCATTTCCGAATAATAAAATGATGACTCTATGAGAAGGTCCTTTGTGGCTGAATGTTCCGTGAAGATTGCCAGTATTAAACTTCAAAACCCTAGTCAAGGAGTTTTAGAATCTAAAGTCCTTTCTTAAATAAAATATACCTACTCACCCTTTAAAAATGTTAATTACAACATGTTATCATGTAGACTTGGGACACATCATTTGGATTTTCTTGTGGTAAGATTATCATTAGTCAGACATCCCCCAAAAAGAAACTGGTTTATGCTAGATTTATCTACTGAAGAGGTATGTGCAGAACTTAAACCCTATATTAAGAATCTAAATTCTCAATCCAGAACATAATAGTTCCTCAAAAAGTGTCTTGACTTGAAGGAACTATTCATGCGCTCAGATGGCTCATGGGCATATGTATTTTGCAGTGCTGAACTTACAGTAGGGCTTAATTTATTTCTGTACAATTGGCAAGGGCTTTTTGAGATTAGTATGTCACCCTCTTAGAAAAAGGATGAATTAATTCAAGATAAAGACCCCACTGTAATATAAAGTTGGAGTATCGTTATAGAGAAGGCATTGTTTAGAGCCCATTTTTATATTAACTATGAAAATGCAAGTACCTGATTAATAAATGATTGACTGATTGATTGATTTATGGCAGTGGGCGTCCCCAAGCTTCAGTGTGACTGATGACAGAGGATTTTCACCAACCCACGACTCTGGGTCATGGCACGCTCAGCATACTCTCTCCCAGAGCCAAGAAACCAGAATCTATTCCCCAACCCAGGTATTCTGGCTGTCAGCTGACCAGTCTTGAATTGTTATGTTTACTGCGTACTGAGATTTGTACTTAAAAGTGCTCTACAGGAGACATTTGCATCAAAAGTAAAAAAGCCTTGCTGGAGAATATGATTTTAAGTTAAACAATGAAATTCAGCGAACCCTGTAGGTTCTAGGTGGAAAGTGTCTCACTTCACTTAAGAGAGTACTCCTGTTCGTTTCAGCCACATGAGGAAAGTGTGCAGAGATTTACTCTCTCTGAGGAAAACATTCAGTTCCATGACTATCTTGCTAGCATTTCTGTGATGTCTTTTTTGATTGCCTGAACCTTTCAAACAGAAAGGCAGCTATTGATAAGCACTGTGTTGCAATAGCAGATTAAATTTATCAAGCACATTGTTTTCTGATGCAATGGTATCTCTTAAGAAAGCAGCCATAGCTGCATATTTCAGTAAGGGGAACCCAGGTAAACTAGCGTATTTACATAAAACTCAGTGTGTTCAGGAGTCCCTTAAATTTTTAAAATGCTAATTTTCAAAATCTTTGTTAATAGGAACAACAAAGATTTCCTTCAGATAGAATTATAGTTGATGAGAATTAGCAGGACGGGGCATTTTTTATTAGAGGCAGTCTTTAATTTGAGATATTAAAATTCCCTTTCTTTAACCAAGTGTCCTAATATTTTTTTTCATATTAAAATATTACTTTGTGGCATTATTGCAAAAACAAAATACCTTCTACATATGCATGGCATCCAAGTAAGTCCATGGAGAAACCTTTATATATGTGTGTGTATGTGTATATATATATAAATATATGTATACAGACATACATATTATACATATATGATGCCCAAAAAGGCTCAATGAAACTGTTTAGAGGCAGAATTTAACCTTTAAGCAGCAAAGGTATTTATTACATACAATGTTGGAGAACTCCCCGGTTCGCATCAGACAAAGAAGCTCTAAAGTTTGAGTGAGAAGTCAGGGGGGTTTATACAAATTTTGTGAGGTATTGCAACATTTCTGCATACATATTAACCAGATTTCAACATTTAATTACAATATTCTACGTGTTAGGGGCTTGCAAAACCCCCCTTGACTCACTGCTTCTTTATTTGCCCGGATGCTTTTCCTATCTCTATTTATGACTACTAGGTCGACCTTCTTGCTATCTTTACTAGAACAAAACAGAACAAACTATCTCTGCTATATTTCAACGTAAGCAGAAACTCTTTCTTGGTTTCATATACACAGACATATATATATTTATGCATATACAGTCATATATATATGTGTGTATTATTTCTGATAAAATATTTAGAGACAATTGGAATTTACATGTTTTTCCTGGCCACACAGGACAAAGTAGTTATGCTATTTCTTTCATTTTTTTGGATTTTTGCACTAAGTTTGCCTGAAAGAGAGAAGGCATTACAGAAGATGTCACTTAAATACCCTGGACATAAATATCTTTCAAGGTTAGGGTAAATCCTTTTAATCTTTAGCTAACAGGAGTACGATACTCAAAACAGACAGCATTTCATCATCTGATACATGACATTAATTTCTTTTGTTAAGTAGGAATTAAGCAAATTCCTAAATTGATTTTAAATAAAGAAAATGTGGACATTTTCTGTGGAATTAACATATTCAAGCCTTTTTAAAAACATCATCTGAATAATTTTAGAAGATAGAGATTCTATAACTAATATAGCAAAAAGTTATAGTCTGCAAATGTATACTTTCTTATTTTCTTTCCTAAGAACATGTTATTCACCTTTAACTGAGCATTTTAAATGTGGCTTTTTATCAAATGGCAGTCTTGTGAAATGCTGAATCATTAAATCATCATTGGTTTCAGTACTGGAGAAAAACTTGGCACTACTGATATTTTTGTGTGTGTGCTGAATTATTCTTAATTCTACATTTTATGCTGTATATTAGTTTTCTGTCTTCATGTAGGACAGGTTTGCCTCTGGCAGTGCACATGCAAATACAAAGTATTTCTTCATTAAAGCAAAGGTTTATTTAGTATTCTACAGGAATAACAGTAATAGCTGCAGATGAAGAAGTAATGTGATCGTCTTTTCACATTCTTTCTTACAGACACAAAATGTCTTCTGTGAGGAATGATACAATTGTCTGGAATTTTGTTTTTTGTTTTACCTTCTCCCCTTCCACCCCCATCCTCCCCATGGTTAGCACTAGGCAGCATCACTGTATGTGTAAACTTACCATGTAACTTACTTCCTCTTTCGATTGCATAAGCATTCCCAGGGATTGTTTTTTTTAAGAACTTTGTTGAGTAAATTTTAACATTTGTAGCTTTTTGATTGCCAATTGTCTGCTTAAATAACACCCTGTTTGTCTACAGAGTAGGAATGTACATATCATGAGCAAAATCATGAAGGCCAAAGAGGAAATCGTGCAAATAAATTTGATTGAGATATACAGGTAAACTCTTCAGCATATGCAGAAGTGTTCAGGAGTATTCACACAGGGAAAGACTAGTATATAAACTGTTCATGAATTTTGGAAAAGAGAGAGAAAGATTGTCATCATTTGGCATAACACACACATATTGTTTTCACCTAGCTGTGCTATCATTCAAAATAATTTGGCTACTTTTTTAGGAAGGACAATTTAGAAAAAAGTACAAAAATATTAGAAAATGCTAAGTCAAACTGAATGTTGTTTTTATTTTATTTTAATGTCAATAATTATCATTTCACTTGTGCTGTAAAGTAGAACATGTTCTGATTTTCTTAGCTTATCCATCATATTAAGTAATATTTTTTGTAGTTCCTTCTAACTTGCAGTTTATTAACAGTGTAAGACACTACTAGAAAGGTAGAAGATTGCCATTATGTGGTTACTTTTTTAAAAATGTATTTCACGTGGCCTAAAGAGACTAGAAAATCTTTTGCAATCCAAAACTTAATGTTCTTAGCCGTATAACGATAACAGCATATGGAGGAGTATCAAAACATGCATTTCTACATCAGTTGTTTGAGGGAGATGTTCTCAAATGTTTAATACTCCTGGACTTCATAGTTCTCTGTATATTAAGAAGCATCAAGTATTTTAATCATTTTGCATTTTACGTAGTTAAATTCTTTGTCGTGGTTTCAACAAGGATTTATTTACTCTGTAGTATCACCTAACATTCCTTTAGTCATGTTTCAGTATTTATATGTTTCTTTCTGAAACATCTTCTGTGTCTATATGATATTTAAAATATTATCAGTAATCTGGGATAGTCTGGGCTGAACTGAAGATTCAATATGGATTATAGTATTTCCATGAAAACAGTTCTATGTAGCTGAAGCCAAACCTGCCCTTACTTGTACTATTTTGGTGCAGGCTCTTTTACCAAATTATGTCCAAAAAATCATGTGTGATGTCTAAGCACAATTAAAACCAAACCATTGGATTTTATTTTTTTAAGCAAATACTTGTATGTCTGTTGGACATCATATCTATATGTTTGCTGGTAAATATCTATATGTCCATACATGTGCATGTATGCATTATTGGGGGGGTGGATGTAAAACTTAGTCACAACACAGCATAGACATAGAAGACGCTGCCTTTAAGTATGATGTCTACGATACCCATAGGTTGGATATCATGGAAAGGTTCTTCACCTAGAGGGTGGTTGGGCACTGGAACAGCTCCCCAGGGAAGTGGTTACAGCACCAAGCCTGACAGAGTTCAAGAAGCATTTGGACAAAGCTCTCAAGCCCATGGTGTGATTCTTGGGGATGATCCTGTGCAGGGCCAACAGTTAGACTTGAGGATCCTTGTGGATCATTTCCAACTCAGGAGATTCTGTGACTCTATAATGCTATCTTGGAGGAAAGAGAGCTTGGGAATGTGTAAAGGAATAAACCTTAATGGTTTGAGTTATGAGCTTAGAAAGTATCTGCAGCTATGCTTGACTGTTGCTTTTCCCTTGAGGGCCTTAAAGGCATGATAGTATTTCCCTTTAGCATTTAGCATTGTAGCAAGCAGTAATTCAGCAACCAAGCTTAGCAGTAATTCTTCCAGATAATCAGTAAGGAGTGCAAGGAAACTTGTGCTGTTTGCATCCAAAACTTACTAGACTCAAGAGGTGCTAAACTAATAAGAAAAGAATCAAAGTTTGTCCAAACGATTCTCTAGGATGAACCCTACACATGTGATGCTAAATCATCCTCAGCACTGATACTGAGTCTCATGGTAAGCTCTAGCTGACTTATGAGGGAATGACGAGATATTGTTCACTTGAAAACTCAAGTCCATTTTAAGGTTACTAAGTACAGATTTAGAAGACAGAAATTTAATCTCATACTTGTGTAAAGACTGTCTCTAAAGTACTCCACCCTTTGAAGTTCTCTGAAGAAAAGAAAATTTAAAATGCAGCCCAGGAATCAGTATCTTTAAAGCCTTCTTTCTGAAGGGAATTGTGTAACTGAAGTTTCTGAAATATCCTTAGGGTAGAGCTATGAGTAGGTATCCAGAATCTAGAAGGTTATGAATAAGTGGAAGGTCACATCTGCAGATTTTTTTTTTCAAAAATATGGTCCCTCAGAATACAATTGGGTTTTAATACTTGAATACAAAATAGAGACCTAAGAAAATTAACTGCATGTCTTTTGGGACTGGGAACATTTTTAGACCACATAAATAATGTATTAAGTATTTTTAAACAAATATAAACATTAATTAGTGACAAAGTTTAGCTGGCTTCATATGTACAATACTGAAAAGAATCCAGAGGTCCTTCTACAGACTTTCAGGAGTGTTTTAAAGATACACAATAAGAGGAACTATTTTTAATCCATGTCAATATTTTTCTCCAAAATTCATTCAAGGAACGTCAAGACTACCATTCCGAACAAAATATCATATTTAATTAACTTGTATGCTTGATGTTTGCATATCCAGGTTCAAGTAAAGGTTCAGATAAAAGTAGATGTGTAGTAAAGAGTAAGCATGAGAAACTCAGTTTCTTTCAGCAGACTTGAAAAGGAATGTTGAATGGCATTGGATGGCTGCTTATAGTTATGCAAATGAATGAGATCTATAGAACTTGTAGTAATAGCATATGCCCTGAGCACAGAGGGGAGGGAAATGAAATTAGTTACTATGGCAAATTACAGCATATTTCTGTTTCAGAGGTAAATAGCTGTCATGGTGTGATGCATAACGCTGGGCACCTTTTGCTGATGCTTCACTCTGTTGCTGTACTTATGTTATCATCATCCTCATTCTTCTGGGTTCTATAAGGAGGTTAAATGTGTTTGTTTAATGTGGCCAGTACATGTAAATTCAGTCAAAGGTCAATGAAATATTAAGCTGCTGCGTCAATATTCTACTTTGATGTTCTACATGATCTGATAATGAGTGGGGAAAAAAAAGTGCTAGGAAGTCCTTCTCATTTCTTCCTTCTTCTCTCCTAAAACTGTTAACAGAATTCAAAAATGTCCTGAATATGTCTGCCATTTCAGACTTTAAGAAAGAAAACTTATATTTTGAAAGGAGTCTCTTTTGTAGTATGTGTGCTTTGTTCTGAGTTTCTTTTACTTCCTTTCCTAGCTGATACAGTTTGTCTTGATAAAAGAGCTATAGCTACTTCTTCCTGCAGAAAGTAGAAATTAGAAGTTTCACTGGCAGTCTCTGAATTGGATTTGTGACTTTTAATTTTATAAAGTGCTTTTAGAGAAAGTTGTGGATCCCTTAAATTGAGAGTTGTAGGCTCTGGTTGAATAGTGAGTTCCTGATTGAGTTAACAATGCTAAAGCTCTTACTTAGTGAATCAAAAACTCTTAAAGGTATACCAGTAAAAAGTAATGTGCATTTCTTATTAACGCGTATATGTGTTGGTAAACTACGTGTTCGAAGCAGCATATCCTTAAAACTCACACAGCTTAGCAGTAATCACTCGGATCTCTAACTCTCTAGTTTAAGTGTATTTATGCACAAACTTTTGACCTAAAACCAAGGACAGCAGGAGTTTATCTCATTATTTTTCCAAAGAGGTGCTGATCCTTGTTTGTCAGGCAGCTCCACATTTGAATAAAGTGATCCCCTGTTTTCAGCTGCAGTGCCACTCTTCGGGAAGCACGGACTCCTAATGGCTTTTGGTCATGGTCAGTATCATCAGTCCTACCATGTTCTTTGCCATAAGAGACAATGGTGCAAATTTTATTCTGATAATTTTTTTCATATTTACAGGTATGATAGAAGAGTTGTATTTGGTTGGGTTTATGATTTAGTGCACTAAAAGAGTAAGAGGTGTTGATTACTTAGTCTTTTGAAGGACGGTAGACTTAAGAAATTGACCCTGAACATAAAGTAGTATTTGTCTTACTCCTGAAATTTTGTGGCCAAGAGACAGGGTTTGCATTTCTAGGTTAAAAACCTGTTAAGATAGGTGAAATTGCATTACTAGAATGAAAATGGCAATACGAATCAAAAATTACTGTAAATATTTTCTTGCAGGCAAAGTTTTTTTGTACACACAAGATATAAGCAAAAATAGTTCTTTTATGAATCTAACAATTTAAATTAGAGCTTATATACCTCATGCAGGGGAAAATAGAACAGAAATTCCATCTGAACGACCAAATACTGCCTTCATTTCCTCTAAAATATATTAGAACAATTTTATTTCTGTATAAGAGGCAAAGTGATGCTTTAAAAATGATTTTATTACATTTTATTGCAGTCTTTTGAGAATTTTATTATTTAGCTGCATATAACCTCAGCAAAATGAGTAATGAACTCTGTTGTATCTGAAGTCTTGTCCTTCATGCTTTACCTCACATACGATTCCCTTTTCTTATAGCTGTTTTATTAATCAGATTAGTTCGTGTCATCTTTGCAATTTGCAGAACAGGAAATCAATAATTAATTATGGATAGGTAAAGCAATGCCTCACTGATTGCCTGAAATATCCGAGACTTTACAAAACAACTGGGGATAGTTACCTAGCTGTTTCTCACTTGAATAGATTTGGCGAGTAATTAGCGTTATCTCTCCCTTATCATGTGTCTCTTCATAGCTAAAATCAAGGGATGAGACATAAAATTATGGTACAAGTTCTGTGATTAGAAGATGATAACAATGCACACCAAAATAGTATTTGAAAAAGAGAAAACTGGCCAAGGCCATTTATGGTATTTTAAAAGAAAAAAAATTGGGTGATACTCTCAGAAGAATATAGTACCCCATGCACTGCAATGGTAAGAGAAAAATAGGGTGAAAAAATATTGTAGATTATTTTGAGGTGGAACACTGACAGTAGGAGAATAATGACTTTGCTTTCAGAGAATCTGAGAGGGAGGCTGGGAGGTATATGTCTCATTTCAAAAAAAAATTAGTTTAACTACCAATTCTGAAAATGTCACTTCAAAGAGCCTACAGAAAACATAATAATCCTCAGCCAGCGCCAGACAGTTTTGTTTGGTTAATGACTGTCTGACTAGGAGCCCTTCTTTAAGCCTCATGCTGCCCTAAATACGTATTTCAATAGGTATTTGTCTTTCAGCATCTTAAGCAGTTGAACTTCTGCAGTGTCTGGGATGCAGAAACGGTCACTTATAAGTAAAATCCATTTGTACATTGACATTCAGGGTAAAAAGAGGTGCTGAGGTCAAGCCCACTGCACAAGAAAGGAGACTGAGGCACTCTGTGTGTATCACACAGCTCCGCTTGGGAACAACCTGGCAGCCCCCAGCACCAGGCACTGGGGCAGGGGCTGAGTGCCCCTGGGAGAGGTGGCTGCTGCAGTGGCAGCTCAGCCACTGGCCTTTCCTGGTCTGGCCCTGCCGCGGTGGCTCTTTGCTTTGGCTCAAGTGATGGCACTGCTCCTATGGTTCTCTCAGTGGGGTCTTGGTCCTCTCCCCTCAGTTATGTTTGTGCAAGGGAGGAGTGAGTGTCCTTCCTCCCAACTCACACAGCAGCAGGTGTCGTACTCCCAGCGTAACCTTTAACCAGTAAACAGGCTTCATCATCATCGTGAGAAGGCATTGGAAGCAAACTGTATTCTCCTTTAACCACCTCAGTCAACTAAGTAGTCGTAACTGTGAGCAACTCTTTTATACAAATCATTGTAATACTTCTAGATCTCCCAAACTTAATGAATTTCTATGTTTTAAGTAATCTTCTGGCTTTCATAAGCTGTGAAAATGAAACTGTAAGCACAAATACTAAAATCCTCAAATTAAGATGAGCCTCAGTGATTCGTGTCTTCACTTCATTGTCCGTTTATTTTGAAGGCCTGGTTCAGAACTCTTTGGGAAAGGGGGAGAAACAGAACAAACGAAGTCTGCAGCCCTTTTGAAGCCACTGAAATTACTCCAGAATGAAGGATTTAACCCAAAAAGTAACTGCTGATGTGTAAGCTGGGAGAACGTCAGGATCTTCCAGTCTCATTTCCTACTCCTCTCTCAAACAACTTATCTTACCACTTTGGAAGCAACAGATAAAATTCTAGGAGTAAAAATGTCAGTATACTGCTTAGAGTTGTAGCACAGCTGATGGCAGTAAAATAACATTTATTCATAGTACATCATAAAGCAGATCAATGCCCAGGAATTCTTTTCTGGTTTTCAGTTTTCCTTGAAACAACACAAGCAAATTCAGAAAGAACAGTCCTTTCAGGAATTGTTTACTGATAATTGGATTTGGCACTGTAAATTCAAAGAAAAATGAAAGAACATATTTGTTTTTAAATTAGATAGTTTATCTAAAACTAATTGGATTGTTTTTCAAGAGTGTTCCTAGAGTTTTTTGAAGCCATAAGAATTTAGTTCAAACCACTCTTCCAAAGTAAACATACTTCAACTACAAAGGCAAGGGCTTTTTTAGAGAACAGCTGTCTCTCCATCTCTCCTTCAGCAGCTGACATTTCTTTGTCACCTGCTTCGGTGGGGCACACTCACTGTTCAGGTGTGTTTGGGGGGGTGGCAGAGGGAGAGAAGTCAGGCTTGCTACCTCTGGTGAGAAGCACTGGGAGATGTATTTATTCTTTGTCTTGTATTAAAAGAAAATTATATGATCCCAGGTTGTAAAGCCTAATGATAAGTAAGGGTGGTTGTTGATGAACGTTTAAACTGCATTATTTCAAAAATCCCATTTAAGAGTTTCTTGACATATGTACATGGATCATCCCAACCTTGTGACCACGTTAGATTCTTCACTACAGTCAAGTCACACACATGATTTTCATATGCCAATGTATGTAGATTATTTGATCCAGTTCTAATTTCTGCTATGTCTTATTAGCGTCGTGACAACAAATTCCCAGTGAAGAATTGCCCAGACCTGTGTAAGTCTGATGAGCCTTGACTTAATTCACATCAGATTTATCTTTTATTCTAGACAGTGTCACACTGGTGCACGCAAGTCAGAATGTTTCATTTAACCTGACAGCAGTGCTTCAGCTTGTGAAGGAAGCAACACCAGCAACTCAGGACAGTGTCTGTCTGAGTTTCGAAGTGAATAGATCCTATGCTACAAACTTACAGGCACCGTGCGTTGTTGCTGTATCACCTACTTCTAACATCATGGTGGGTTTAGTTATGGATTCCTACAGGAGGTTGCCTATCAAAACTGCCTATTTCTACAGCTTATAACAGGAGCAGTTATTGCTGCAATTAATATCCAGGAACCAGTAAAAAGGTGGCTTACAGATAAGGAAGTAGGATGACAAAGCAAGTTTGGTCTTGTGTGCTTCAAGTCATCTGTAAAATGTCTATTAAATCAATCACAAGAGGTTCAGACCTGAAGCAAGAAGTTGCATACTGGAGTGGTTGCAAACTCGAGGGAGGCAGGACACAATGTTTTCTATAATTTTTCAGGGTTTAGCGGTTTTGTTACTGGATTTTTTGTGACATTTTTATTTTTTCTCTTTAGTAGGATTTTTCTGTTTGCCAGAAGTTGCTCCTTTTGTTTGTGACAATATTAGCACATCTGTGGCCAGGGGTCAGGGCAGATTGTGCTCTTCAGCATAGAAAGATACAGTTGTGCATGTAGATATCATACATCATACAGCTTTTACAGACCACTCAGTGCTTTTCAAGTCAGTGTCTTCTAAGCAGCTGATCAGCATAATCAGTCAGAATGTAGGGCTTGTTTTCGTTTTTGCTGCATGCATGTGAGGGAGGGTTCTCTCTGAGTGGATGCCATGAGGTCATCCAGGCTAGACACTGCACTATCCCTGCCTCCATCACCCATTACTTGGCCACCTTGCTCCTCTATCATATGTGAATTCTTCAGACAGGAGCTCCGGTTCCCTCTTGAGTCAACATGGTGTCAGTTCCCATCAGGGCTTAATTTAATTCAGCCCTCAAAATGTTACTGTACTACAAGTGAGAAAATGGTATGTCTGATACCATCCGCCTCCACAAATCATCTCCTCAAATCAAAAACTCAGATATCAGAGAGTTCTGAGAATTTGAAATTTTTGCAAACACAATAGAAAACTGGTTGGCTTTTTTTTCTCTGCTACATTTTAAACACAGAAAGCATACCAAGAAAAGAGAATAAAAACAAATTATATTTTCATAAGACACATGCAATAGGTGTTTGGCACAATAAGTTTAGTCACCCTGACAAAATAATTATTTTCCCATGGTCCTGATGAAAATTATTTATTTTCAAAATTACTTAAACTTGAGTGAGAAGACAAAGAACCTTTTCATTCCTTAAGCCCAGTAGAAGGTAATCAGTAAGACTACAATATCACTTTTGTTTCCTACATTGATCATTCAGCGGCTATCCCAAATTTAATCCATGCAGCTTTCCCAAGAAGATACCATCAGAAACATGTCACTGCTAATCAAGCTTTAACATTTGGACTTTATCAAGTATAATTGAGGGATAATAGATATATTCATTATAGTCCAAATGTAGACAAATGCCTAGTAGAAGATACCTTGGAAGAGGTAATAAGGATGTATAATGCTATTTCTGTACTCTGGTCATTCTCTGTCCTCCTGTAGTGTGCAGTTGCCATCTATTAATAATTACTGCTGGTTAAAAAATGCACCCAGACTGTGACAGAATTGCACTGAATTTCTTTTCAGTTTGTAAGATCCTTTTGTCTTACTCTTCCTCTCCTAGATCACATTTTGCTGGTAAATTGGTTTCTTAAATTCAGTCTCACATACTTTGCTCTTGAGTTAGCTTTCTTCTCTACAAGACTTTGCTATATACTGTACCTTTAAGTACCCAAATCAATTTAACTACATTTCATTACGGGCAGTAGACCTGAAACAAACTAATGAAAGCAGCCATCATGTCAGGTGGTATTTATATCACCATTAAATTGAAAATACCCCCTTTAGGCTCTTAAAAATTAGTTTCAATATTTAACACTAATAGCTTTTGGAATTGTTGATGGGGATAGTTTTAATAAATTTGTTACAAACTGTTTACCTTTACAAGGAAAGAAGCCTGTTCCTTGCAGCAGAAGAGATCTAAAGGTAGATGATGTAAAAGTATTGGGGTTTTGAAATACTGAGAGCTGCCCACAATCTGTTGAAAAACACCATGAAGATTGTCGTACAATGATAGTAGTATGCCTTGTTTAGTCAAAAGCAATGCCAAGTCACCATAGTCCCTGTGTTAGAGTTTATTGTTTGCCTCACTGGTTTTATTGAGCTGGTTTGGCTTGCCAACATGGGATTTTGCAGTAGAATTTATTTGAAGACCTCATTATAAGCACTACTGTCAGCAGAGAGAAAAAATGAAAATTTGCAGGGAAGAAAAGAAGGAAAAACATCCACTGCACGAAAGAGTGCTAGTGCTAGCATCCCAAGTACAGCTCCCTTGCTGCTGAGGCACCTTGCAAATGCTGTTTCTGAGGAAGCAATGTTGACAAAGTATTTTTGATATTCTGCAGAACAACAGTGGTGTCATATGCTATTTCTGTAGAGTCCGTGGGACAGTGCAGGTATCAGGGATTTATTTCACCTGCTTCCCATCAGAACCAGGCTGCAGGTATTAATGTAAAAATACGGATGGAATAGACAACAGTAAGAAAGGTTTAAGGGAAGTTTCATATCACTTTTTTTTTGAACCAATGCCAGGGTTTTACTTAGGGGAAGCAAGAGTGAGAAAGGAGAGTATACCTTGCCATGGATGTATCCAGAACCACAAAGCTGGAAGCATTTTTGACTTGCACTGTGTAAGCATGGCTGATGTCTCCTCCTTTTGCAGGCAGAGAGTAATAAGTAGTCTATTCCTTTTCCTTTTGTCAGATCGAAAGTCTGTCCACTTCTTCCTCCTCTTCAGTCTGTTTAAAAGAAAATAAATGATCAGAAAACTACAACAGAGTGAATTATAGAGAGTCACCTTTCTGGTAAGAAATTCTGACCCTGGAGAAGGAGAAAGAAGGGAACCATTTTTCTTCAGCAGAATAAAGGCATGGGCTTCTCACATGTTTGCTCCTTCAGTTTTAAAATAGAGAAATCACCACCCAAGTTATGATGAACCGGAGATACAGAAATAATGCTAAGTATGTTCATTGTAGTCTTAATGCTTGGATAAGATTATTGGACTTAAGCGACTCATTATAACTATTGCTATAAACTATTATGTCTTCTATAAAAATGCATGTATTTTATAAATATGTACATATTATATATAGTGTGTATATATATATATGAACATTTTTCTAATTGCTTCCAAATTGATTTAAAAATTTAGGGCTTTACAGTTGTTTTTCTTGCATCCTCATGGATCCTCCTTCCAGCTTGAAGGACATGGTTTGTATAGAAACTGCTTTTTGGAGACTGGATATAAATTGGAAAGATTGGAAGTAGAAAATTTTGGTTTAGGCAGGTATCCTAAACATGAGTGATCTCTCATTAGACAGTCACTATTGATTCTAGGGAAAGTCCTGACTGTACTGTAAAAGCCTAGGCGAGATTTCAGTCTTCCCTTTGAAATTGCAACTGAAATACCTATTTGTACAAATGCATTACATGAGGCGTATGGACATTCAGAATCTGTAGTTAGGTGTCACCTCTGTCTGTCATAATTTACTAACAGCATTTTCCTCTATAACAAGCATGAATATCTCTTTTCCTCCTGCTGTGTCACACCCTCGCTGAGTTCTCTTTCCTAAGAGTTTGGTGAAAAGGGGATTTTCAAACCGTTTTTCCTAGCAGTTCTAAGAGCTAGGTGCCCATGGCTTCTGTGGACAGAAAAGAACAGTCAGAAAGATGCCCTGAGCAAAGGCAGAGCAGGGGAAGGGGTGGGATTCACTGCTGGGTGTCTGGAGTAGCTGAGGTATGGGGTGGTAATATTCTTTACTACCCCAACAGTGAATTATTATTCTGCAATAATAATATCTTATTGTGTTTATTTTTTTATTCAGCATTTCATTACAAAACATTTGTTTAGCACCATGCCAGGTGCTTGATTCAATTTCCACTGAGCTCAACAGAAAGCAGGCATTTTTAAAACTCTGTGAGAATGGGAAAACTCAGTGTTACTGATTTGGATTTAACATTAAGCAGTGATAAAGACAGTTGCAATCTATCAATACTGAAGGCATTTAAAATGTTGTCATTTAGTAAGAACACTAGGAAAAGTCAGTTTCTTTTCTTGTGATAGTTTCAGACTATAATATCTTTTTAAAAATGTGTTATTTTGGATTATAGCATTATATTATGGTGCAGGAATAAAATATTAATTATTCAAACTCTCATTTTTTATTTCTGAACTAGCTGTTTCTAGTATTTTTATTACTTTGTTTCTTTTTTTGTTTAATACATCACTATTACAATAGTTTTAAATAGAAGGAATAGAATTTCTTTCTGTACACCTTCGAGAAAACTGCAACAAGGAAAATTTCATTGATTCTTTTTCCCTCATGTGTGAAAAAATGGGCAGTTAGTATAACTAAACTAAATAGATGTCCAGTTCGGTAATCCTGGGGCTTCCCTATCTACTTACTCCAAAACTTCCTTATAAAATGGAAGTGATTTCAAGCCAGAATGCCATTTGCAGTGTGAAAATAGAGGCATGGAAAAAGACAAAACTATTAAACAGCCTAAAAAGTTGTTAAGAATTGGAGTATTTCTGAAATGTGTTATTTTATGGAACTTTCTACATTTTATTTTTTCTCCTGGTGTGTCAGTGCAGTCAGCACATCGTATCGTGCACCACTAAGAATCTTTGCCAGCCAGTGGCAGGAAGAAGATAGTAGTCTACTTGTGTATCTGTGCTGAAAATGCTTGCGGAGAATACTCTGTACTTGAAATGGGAAACTGTGTGGCGTTTGCACTGACCGTTGTCCCGATGTTTGATGTTGCAGGACGGATGGTCACAGTATCACTTTGTAGCCTCATCTTCAACAATAGAAAGGGATCGGCAAAGACCGTACTCTTCATCACGCACGCCCTCCATCTCTCCCGTGCGCATGTCTCCTAACAACCGCTCAGGTAAGAGCAGGTTTTCAGGACTGAAGTAAAGTCAGAGGTAATCCATCACTATTGTTTTCCTTCTCTGAGCCATGTCACTGACATCTGGATTTGTTGTTAACTGTGGTGGAAGGGCACAAAGAATATTCTTTACTCTTATTGAAATTATCGTTCGAAACAGGATTTTTTTAAATTTTATTTTATTCTTTTATTAGCATCTTTAAAGTTTTACAGCAGAAAGAGTATTCCAGAATTTTTTGTTATGAATTCTCATGAAGTGTTTTTGGGATTACCTGACTACATCTCAGGGCAATGGTGTCCATTAGTACCATAAGGAAATTTTGTAACTCACTTTGTTTGTTATGAAACCCACTATGTTGTTTATGACCATTCTGCACCCTTAGCAGAAGCTGAAGGATCCACATTACTTTTTGTCAGCTTTTATTCTGGGTATGTGTGCATACATATGCATATGTAAGTTTCACAGAAGTTTGGCTACAGGTCTTCATGTAAAATTGATGGCATCTTTACACCAGCTATTATCAACTCAATGAATCTCAACTTATGCAATAGTGTAAATTAATTTTTCTATTCAGAAATCAGGTAATCTTCCCCGCATCTTATTCTAAGGTAGATCATACCTTGGTTAGATAAAGCCATTCCCAGTGAAAAACTTTTGACGTAAACAGAGTGTAACTGTCAGTCTTTCAGTGTACTTTTTTGCTACTTGTTCAGTCAAATGCTGTCATTCCAAAGGTAAACCAAGAGTTTAGGATTAAAATTTGCCAAATTTATTATTGCCGTTAGCATTGTGCCATAGTTTGGGTTTTAAGAAAATTGTTTTGTTAATTGTCTAGAAGCTGCATTTTAGTCCTGCAGAACAACCACAGAGGAGATTTGAAAATGTAGCCAGAAGTAGAGTGAAAGCTGCTATTCTGTTTTCAAAATCTGTCATTGCACAAGTCCATAAAGGACCTCTGCTCCTTTTTTTCTTCTCCAAAATCTCATTTGGACTGTAAGTGCAAGGTACTTGAAATGTCTGGCCCTGACATATTAGTTTTGTCTCTTGCCAGAACTGTCTCCTCACTTTTCGTACTCTAAATTTTTGGATGATACTTTACTGCCGTCATCAGTTGTTATAAGACTGGGAAAGGACAAATAATAGTGGCTGGTTATGAAGGAAGGAGAGCCCCTATCATTATATACTGGTCAGCTCAATGTCATTCTAGGAAATTGGTGGAACAAATAATCATAACCTGAGCATCTCAAAGGTAGTAGGAATGGAAGATACTACTTAACTCTGGGAGTACCTATTTTTAAATAGTAATAATAGTTGCTGTGTGTCTGGTAGTATCCACATGAAATAAAAACATTGATTCAATACTATTTGTTCTTGTTAAATCCACCCGAATGCCTGCTACAACATACTTAAAGCACTTTGTGGAAAGAATAGTCAGTAAGTACAATCTACTGTAATTAGTAAAACTCTTTCTCAAAGTGTTTTTATAGGTAAGCTAGGGCAAGCTAACGAACAGTTCAGAAAATGTCATGTGTGGTAACGGCATGACTGAAAATCATTCACAGAGAAAGGGGATTGCTTATTGCCAAAATAGAAGAATGCTTTGCTTGGAGGTTTGCCTGGGTCCAGTACTTTTCAGTGGTTTCAGTAATGACCCAGATAATATGCAAAAGATGCCTGTTAGCTTTGTGGGTGGCATAAACCTGGGAGAAACTCATGTTCTTTGAAGGGCATTATTGAAATTCAGTCTGATCCTGAGAAATGTGAGATAATGTTCAAAGGGAAAAAAAAAAAAAAGATCCAGTCCTTTACAAATAAAGGAGAATATCTGGCTAGATGAAAGTTCTTTAGAAATGATTTAGGGATTTTTGTCAGTTGCACACATGAATTGGAAGATCGAGAAATCGGGATATGAGAATACACTGAATGGATTGTAATTGTTTAACTCAAGTAAAAGAGGCATGAGATGGGGACAGTGGGAAGAGGTACACACCAAGTATTCAAGCACATAAGAGCCAGCTATGAAGAGAAACGACGTGAACTTCTCTCTACTTCTGTAGCAGACAAATGGAAATAATGAGCAGCAAGGAGTCAGGCTAGACATCAGGGAACATTTCCTAACAGTGGGGAAAGAAAGTGCTGGAACAGACTGCTTGGAGCATTTATGTGATCTCTGTCATTAGAGATCTTTAGCTTTAGATTAAAATCTGTCAAGAATTATTTTGTTATACTGGATCCTACCTTGGGGTAAAGAGTTGAAGTAAATGAACTCACAACATCCCATCCATGTGTAGGACTTGGTGATAATGTGCTTAAACTTGAGTAGCGAGCTCTGTATTCTTTTCTGTGCCCTTTAAGAATAAGAGAGAAAACCATTATATCAATTTTCAGTCTAGTATCAACCGATGATTTTATGTTTGCTTCCAGTAAAAACTCTGAAAGAGGGTGCTTCTGCATTTTAATGCTTGCCTAAAAGCAGTTGTCCTCCCATGGGAAGAGAGAGGTAATTCCCACATGGAACAAAGAGAGATGGCTTTGTCTGTATCAGTCAATTTTGTTCAAAACACCAGAGTGTTTAAAATCATTAAGAGAGTATGTGAAACAAAATGTGTCCCTCTGTTAGTAGCTTTTTCAAGGTTTGCATTCTGGTTTGTTCCCCATTAGACTCAAGCTGCCATGTGCTGATTTGGTAGTTTAATGTCATGTTTCTTTATATCTGCTGGATTATCAGCTTTAGATTTACAGCACTATTGACAAACAGTTTAAAAGCAATCCTCAGTTCTAATGGCTTCATAAAAAAATATCTCCTGCATTTGCTCTGTAAATTTAGAGGCCAGGGCCAGCATAACCAGTTCAAGCAAATTCAACATTCTAGTGATTCCCTACTCCTTACTTTAGTACAAATGCTTTCCTGTTCCTTAACTAAAAATGTAACAGAGTTTAGAGATACTGAAAGATGCAATTCAGGGTCAAGCTTCACAAATGAGTTTGTCTCACATTTTTAAATATTTTCTTTCTTTTTAAACAAAGACATTGTTACTGCTTTTGAGGTTCTTTTGACACAAGAATTATCTGGGTGGAGACAGGAGAGTGTGTGGAAGTAAGAACCAGCATTTTAGCTATTTTTGTACAACTGTGCCCTCACAAGGCTCTTGGGGGCTCTGCCACTCACCCTGTACTCCTTCTCCTGCCCTCCACAACAGGGAAAGTGCACTTTATCTACCAACACCTAAATAGATTGAAGTCAGTTTTGAAAACCGTTATTTTTTTCCTTTACTTTTTTCCTATTCCTAAGCATCACAAGGTCTAAGGCTTCATGAGTAGTGACACTGATCACCTGCACATTCTCCAATGCTTGAGACTCGAGTATAAAACCTAGTTCTCTTCCTCATCAGCTCTACCTTCCTCCTTTCAGCCATGCCGTGAGAATAGGTGATGAAGGATTTTGTTTTAATAAAAGTAGGTTGAAGTAGCAGTTGTTGTTTTAATGGCAGTTATTCATATATAGATATTTAAAGACAGAAATTGAGTTACCTTAAAGTGTTAGATATTCTTTGATATATGTTTTCTATGAAAAAAACACCTTTCCTTTCCTTCACCATTAGAATAATTTAATTGGTTTGTCTATTTTCAAGACAAAAGCAAAGAAACCATTTTATGAGGGTTTTTCCACACAGTTGAAGGTTAACAGCCTTTTCAACAGAAATAAAGTAACCATTTTGAGGAAAAAAATGGAAATGCCTGTACCAGAAAGTTCTGACAAGTTAAGGAAATTGAAAACCAAAAGGAGAAAAAAAAAAATGGTTGTACTTTTTTCATAATAATTGTCTTAGACATTGGATGTAACTGAAAAAAAAAATAAAACATTCAGAGAGAAAATTATGTTTGCAGTTCATTGTCCAATGAATACATTTAGCTTGCACTTGAAATAACAGCACCTTTTCCTCCATAATGTGGTAGTGTTTCTTCAGTCAGCTTCATGTTAGAATGCTAACAGTTACGAACTTTACTAAAATGTTTGCTCTAGAGTTAAACACTACATTCAGTCATATATGGTAAAAAAAAAAAGAAAATCCATTTTTGTCATCTAGCAAGTGCCCCAGCCTCACCTCGGGAAATGATCAGCCTAAAAGAAAGAAAAACAGACTATGAATCAACTGGAACCAACGCCACTTACCATGGAAACAAAGGAGAACACACTTCTAGGAAAGACACCATGACAGGTGAGATTATGCTTGCATAGCATATGTAAAAATCATCTGTGATAGACCACTGATTTTATAGGCTTGGCTGGGTTTACTGGAAAAGAGTCCACTTGCTTTGGTTGATTCCAAAGTTTTAGCCACCTTGAGAAATACAAGTGAAGACATATTTGAATTAATACAATGTTATGTGAAAATTATATGTAAAGGCTATGTTTCTTCACAGAAGAGAGGCTCTAAACAAAATTTTACTTATCTTTTTCAATTTTATATTTGCTTTCATTTCAGAAGAAAGTTGGTTGATCACTTTGATTTAACTGGTATAGTTGAGCATGTGCAGTGATCCCTAACAACTGTCTTTTGCAGGGAATGGCTTTCTGGGATGAGTTAGCATATTTTGTGTATCAGTCATTCCTAGAAAATTTGTGCCTGTTTGTAAAGTCTATCCATGTTACTTTCTCAGCTGGGCTGATTGAAATGCAGTAATTTTCTCTATATGTTGTGGCATCTGTTGCAAGTTTCAATGAAAGCTTCTTTTCCCCCGTGAGCTCATTAACCTGTTAGCATTTCACTAATTAGAAAATTTTGAGTGCTTTGCTGAGTGCTGCCCCTCTTCATGAATTCTCTTGAAAAATACATGTTGGTCTCCATCACAACTGTCCAAGGCTTATATAAACATTATTGAACATTTTCTTACATTTATATAGTGCCGAGCATCATGGTGTTCTCTTCTCCAAATGCTGCTTCAGGGCAAGCAAAAAAATCACAGTGAGGAGTCACTCTGCTCTTTCTGAATGCCTGTTACCTTCTCCCAAGCCCTCTGCAGAGGTCTTCCACAGAGGCAGAATGGGCTGCCTTTGTGTTCCTCTGCTCACTGGGGACACCAGGAACATGCTGATACAGCATCAAACCATCCATACTAGCTTCCAAGACTGTATTCAGGATATGAAGATACTCATACTGCATCGACTGTGTCATATGGGATTTTGTAAGCAAAACCTGAAGGCCAGGCTTGGAATTTGTGTGAAAATGCAATATGGAACATTAATTAGCCTGAAAGTGAAAATCTGAAGAGAGGAATGACTATTAAGAGCATCTGGAAAATGCAGGAATTAGGAGTGTCCTGAATGGCTTCTGCAGGGTACTACAAGAGAGTGCAGAAGATTCAGTCAAGGTACTGCATTTTATATATCTGTAATGTTTTGAGTGTTTCACAGTCACTGCACAAGGTAGTTCTCTAAAACACTTGAGCAGTCCTTACTTGTCTGATTATGGAGGACAGGACTGCAGTTTTTTCAGCCGTTTGTCAAGGACCCATGAAGGGTGATTCTCAGGAATAACAGCATCAGACTGAAAAGGAAAAGGCAGAAACATTAATATTTTGTTCTAGCTGTATCTGCAAATTTAAACTAGCAAATTATATCAGAAGGTTCACCAAAAGCAGTGTCTCCATGTTGAAAATTTGTGTCTCCTTGCAGATAGTCGTCTCCCTCCACACATTAAAAAAATTAGCGGGTCGTTTTCCCAAACCCTTTTCATTTTGGTTTTTTTTTACTGTAGGGTTTTTCTTCTCCCATTCTTGTTTCCTTTGTCTTGCAATATAATTTTTAGATTATGAGATTTCTACTGCCCCAGCAACCTTTGGTCCCCTTTGATTTTTGCATTGTGCTTTCTTTTAATATCACCTTGTATTTGTCTGTTTCTATTGATTATTTGTATGGGCTTTTAATAAGGAAACTTGAAACTCTCAACATCTTGCTCAGCTATCAACTATCTTTCCAGCTACTGAGCTCAGTGAGGAAAAAAACAAAACCAAATTTGAATCAAAAAAGTGTAATAATATTTTACAATCTTACATGACCAATGTACAAATAAATATGGAATTAACAAATAAGTTTCTCTCTCTTTCAGATCACCAAATCTCTGCTCATTTGGTCTAAGCTCAAATTAAGCACCATCTTAAGAACAAAAGAAAATGACAGAAGGAGCCTTGCTCATCAACATTCAACATGACACTTGTGTAACTTAATTGTAGCTCATTAAATAATAAATATTTCATTAAAGAACAATATAAAATCAGTGTTTGTGATTTTGTGAGATTTTTTACTTTACTGAATGACCTCATATAAGTTCATGTAGCAAGTTCATTGCAATGCCTGTGTTTCCTTTTGTGCATCAGACAGTGCATTGCAGCTGATACATCCACTTAGATGGGACTTAGATGAATGTTTTTTCAGATTTCACCTGGCATATACTTATTTTGATCTGCTCTTCTATTTTTTTGCCAAGCTGATGTATTTCACAAAGCTTTCTTTGACTTATGGGTTTACACAGAATGCAGAGCCACAGCTGTAGTTCCGATTTATCCATGACTGTCTCCATGCTCTTCTCCAAAGCTCTTCTCAGTTTATAGTTCAAAAATTTTATGACCTCTTGACTGGGACTGAAATGAAGGGGTTTTGATGGATTTTCACAGTAGAAATGTTGGCTTCCTGCCATTGTGGGGAGTTGTCAGGAAACCTCTGGGAAAAATGAAGAAACTATGAAGTAAATGGTTTGGCTGAAGATGATAACTTATATGGATTTCACAGGGATAGCTAAAAAACTAGAGGCACAATATCAAAGTTCTATTGCCCTCTTCACAGGTTTATGAGGCCTTTTATATTTCCTGTCCATATTCTCCTCTCTGTAGATAATAATAAGCAATAATAGAATTTTGTCACCTAAAGTATATTTTTAAGACAAAAACTGTTATTTTCCATTTAAAAAAATGGGAACTATATGCGCATGTGATAATGTTATTTATAACATGATGTTTTCCTTCAAAACAGGGAGGTAATGTTCCTGTATACTGTCATGGCACTCCTTTGAAGTTTCTTTTACTTTCTTGGTTCCCTCAGACTGAACTAATATGTGCATCATAGTCTGCACCCTGTGTCTTCACTTCCAGCTGCAGAAAAACCTTCTGATTAGTGTATTTTTCTTTTGGTTGTAAAGAATCAGTCATCAATACTTTTGTTACTTAAACTTACTGGCAAGTCCCTGCACCTTCAGAACACAACCAACCACCACTGAGCGTTACAATAGCTACAGGTGCTCAAGCTACTTATTATTAATTTAGGAAAACCAGAATACGCTGTAACCTTTTTCATTACCTTACCTCATTTGTCACTGTGCAGGAAGGTGCCAGTCATAGTGACAGGCAATGATCTCTGCTACCTAAGATTTGTGAGGCACAGAAGCATTTTCCTTTACTGTCTTGAAATAAATTTTATAAAATGGACACCTGCTGCTTATAGCAGAAAAAGCAGGTTATGCAATACCAGAGGAGGATGACTACCTGGCCAGCTGAGCTTTCCTTTCTTGTTATCAGTTTGTGTTTCTGAGGGCAAAAGGCTAGTATCTTATTTCAGAGCATCTGTAAATGTGTTTAGAATAAATACTTACAAAATTTGAAAGCTGAATGTTACACCATGAATCAAGTGACTGGGACATATGAGGATGACTTTGGTCAGTGACATTTTTATCACATAAACCACCGAGCAACATAATCTTCAAAGCTGTTGTCAGCTTTAAAGAAGACTGCTGTGAGGAACTATATGACTTTTTTTTTAACATGTATCACCTTGAAAATTGCATAGAGGGAAGAAAGAAAGGTATTTTTCTATGATGTTTTTTATGCACCGCAGCGACAAAGTACTGCAGGCTGATAACAGCACTCATTTTAGAACTCTCACAATTTTGCCTAGTAAATGATATGTCTTCAGTACTATCATGTACGGATACTTAGATACTGTGTAAAATATTTATATAAACACACTGATCACTGCTCAATTAATTTCATCTACAGCTACAGTTCTCACATCTCTGCAAAGAAGTGTGGCTGCAAGAAAATCTCCATCTCTTACTCCTCTTACTTCTTTCCCTTCTCTTGCCATGCTTTGAAGAAGAAAATTATTTCATTAGCCTCTCTTTCTGTCTGTTTTACAACTTTATTATGGTGGTACGTATACAATATTGACAGCACAAATCAGATACTAACCACACAATAGCTGTCCATTCATCTAGCTCATTCTCTCCTTTCTTTTATATCTACTCTCTGCTTTTGGACAGCAAGAGTCAACTGCTCACTGAAGCATGGCAGAGCAGAAATGGAGTTCCCAGGGACACCACCTGCATGTTCAGAAGCAGGTACTGGAGCAGGGCTGCATGCACTGCTGGCAGCTACATTGCTTCACTCACGTTTCCTTCAGAAACAGAATTATCTCAACCTCCAAGCTAGCCTAAGCCAAGATTTCTTATTCTTGAACTGTTGGCATTTATTTTCAAGCACTTCATGTCTCATTGTTTTATTACATTAGGAAAAGAATACTAGGTTGTAAACTTGTAAATTTGCATCCACTGCAGTGAAATCAGCAACGCCGAGCTTGCAGCAATTTTCTTAAGCTGATATTATCCATTTTCCATCGCAGAATATGTGATCTGGGAGACTATAAATCTTCCATCCGGCATGTGACATTTGTGAGCATATCAGTGCAGATGTCACAAGAGTGTATTGGACAGCTATGCACCAACTCTGAACTATTTCTGGTTTTATGATAGTCATGGCTGTTAGCAGCACATATGTACCATATGTCTTTTTATATATCTAGTCATGACCCTCCTCTTAAAGTCTCTCTGATTGCCTGCAGGAACAATGAACAAATTAGCATGTGTCCAGTTTGCTATTTTTCATCAGATTCTTCATAAAACCCTCAGATGTTGCACCTTACACCAGTCTTTTACTCTTGACATCAAACAACAATGCACAATGTTGCCCTGTCTGGACTGAATATATTAAGTTATGTCTGACTAGAAATTTGCATGCATGAAATGTCAAACCTGCTTATCTTGCCATTTACATACATGAAAACAAGGTGGTTATAAGAAGTTCTTCCTCCATCTATGGCAGTCCAACACACTGAATGTCACTTTCACCCTTTTTCAAGAACTAGGACTTCACAAGATGGATAGCTGAAACACTGGGTATCTTTAGATCACGAGAGGAGGAATTGCATAACCCAACTTCTTCTAGCACTTTGTGAGGCAAGCAAGAAAATCAGAAGAAAAGCGTAAAAAAGGTGATACCAAGGAAAGACCTGGCAGTTGTACTACTGATAGTCATGCTGTCGTGAGATGAACCAGAAAGAGCAATGCTGATGTGAACTCCTAATACCAATGACCTCCAGATCTCTTCTCTGTTTGCTACATAGCACTGTGCACTTTTTTAGTAATTGCATCCAGCTCTTCAAATGACAAGAGGTTTTTTCAATTCTATCAGTTAATGGTTATGAAGTGAAAAATCCCTTTTTCCAGCTGTTAGAGCTTATTACTCCACCATGTAAGCCCTCTCTATATCCTCTTTATCTCTTTTCATAAACATGCTGGAGATCTTTAACAACATCATCTGAGATCTGAAAAGAAGCAACATGGAACAGTGCTGACAAAAATTATACCCTCAACATGGAATACATCGCAGATGTGAAGATCAGAATTGGCATATTCCAGTCAACTTTGACTGAAGGCCATGCCATTCCTTTCTCCGGAAAGCGTGCAGTGGTGAGGGGAAAGGTAGAGGCAGTTTTACATGCAGGGGTCCATGCTAGCAGGTTGCCCAAGGAAGAAAGACTGTTCACACCTTCAGTAACTGTGGTTCTCCTTAGTGATGTGACTAACATGGATCCCATATCCAGCTTTCAGCTCTGATGCTCAGTCCTCGCCCTCAGAGGTGCCTCCAGGTTTTACACTATTGCAAAGACATAAGAGAAGTCGCAATCAACGTTTTCAGTTCCACTGATGACTCTCATTGACAACTACTCAATTTTTACTTTCAGGCCTGTGCTTTTGTAGAAAGAATCTTCATGACAGCATCCAATCATTGGTTATAATGTCTGGAAAGTTAATAATGCATTAATAGTGTGCAGCTGCCACACAAAAGGCTGCCTTTGTGGTCTTTCAAATATGAGAAATAGCTACAATCCTTTGAGTCCTACCAGCAAAGTAAGCCTCAGCTAGATAACCAAATCACAGTGATCAGTGGAGTCAGCTTTGCAAGGAAAATTCTTTTTTTATGAGGGTTTTTTTGGGACAGAGTGGGAAATAAATTTTTTCAAAACTATGTTTTTATCCTCCTTGTCTTTAGAATTACTTTGGATTTCAAACTCGTGTCTTGGTTCTGTCTGTGCATTTCAGTAGTAGGACATCTGAGAAGAAAGTGACAGCAGTGATAGTAGTCGTGGATTTGAGACCCCCTTGCCAGACCTCTTCAGTATAACTTCAATATTACTTTTTTGCGTAACTCCTTTTTCACTTGCATTTAATCACTTTTTGCATGAATAATTTTATGATGTAGCAAAAGCACTACTATATTAATTAATAATTAGTAATCCACATCATCCAACTGAAGTGAAAGAACTGAAAGAACTGAAATGTTTCTCCATCAATATTTACAAGTGCTACCTGTTTAGTATATGTGTGATATAGAGTCCCATCTCTAACCTGAAATATAATATTGAATGATAGCTGTATATGAAATTATTTTGTTGATTCATATATATATATATGAAGCACACAAGATTGATATGAACGTGACATAGAGCCTGTCACCATTAATAAATGTATACCAAGGACATGTATGTACACCAAAGCAAAGAGGATGACTCTTTAGTGGGAGGAAAAGAGAAGTCTGCAGATGCATTTAAAGACTTTGGTGTCTGGGAAACAGACACTGTATGATGTATTTAATGAAGCCTTAAGAATTCACTTTGACGCCAAAGAGATATGTTTGGTAAACCTGCTTTTTCCTTCGTTTTTTCTCCCTCCAGCTCAGAACACTGGAATCTCAACTTTGTACAGGAATTCGTATGGTGCGCCTGCTGAAGATATCAAACATAACCAGGTAAGTACAGAGACTAAAATGTTATGGTTCCAGATGGCAAAAGACCGGCACAACACCTTATATGGAAATGAAGGAAAATATCACAAATTAAAAAAATCACATACAAACGGACTTCTTCCAGTAGATTTTCTCCTATGCTCAAATTAAACACCTGTGTTTGAATACATGAAATAAAATGGAGATCCTGAAAGTCCTGTACACCTTGACAGAAGTACTAGAAATAGAAACTAGAGTAGTTATGCTCACTTGTGCAGTTCTAATAGTAGGCCCAACCTTTTGAGATTACTTGCGGGACTGTTAAAGGTAGTGAAATTAAGTAATATTTTGTACTGTGTGCATAGAGTATGTTTTGAACAAATATTGCAGAGTTTAGGCCATAGCAGTGCAACTGTTCCTGTCGTCCTGGAGCATTACTAACTCTTGCGGAGTCAACAGGATCCTCAAAGTCTTCTGACATCAGTGTCTGAGAATCAATATTCCCAGTGATGACTTTGTGAGGATTAACAGCCTACATCATTTTGCAATAACAAAGTCTGCCCAAACTTATAGGAGTGGCAAAAAGTAAAGATAGTCTCCTAAGATAGTCAGCATGTGTTTATATATTTCCTATTTTAATAAGGTCCCAACTATAAAAACAGAAATTCACTAGGGCTGTGTGTTTTATGGCAACCTTAGGTTAGGGAACCATCTGAGATTTTTTTTTCCTGCTTGTCATAAACATTTCAGCTTCAAGATAACTGGCTGGAACAACAACACAAGGTTGTCAACATGAAATGTTGAGGAGGTGGTAAGAAGATGGTTCTGTTTAACAGGTAGCACAAGAACCCATTTCAGGGCACGTTGCTTGACATTTTCTCATGTCACTGTCCTGAAGACTGTAAATGGTTCTTAAGGATACGGTGTCCCTTGCCCCCTAAATCTCACTTCTGTCAAAGACAGCTGCAAAATGTTTAGTGTCGTTGGAGTGTATATTGCTTCCATTCAAATTCTTCAAGGCTGAGTTTTGGTTACCAATATTTGCATTATACAGCTGCCAGTTGTACACAGACTGTAGCTATGGAAGTAACTATAAGCTATGCTGCATGAACTACTTTTGGCATAAAGCAGCATCTTTAGCAGCAATAATATTAAATAAATATATTTGAGCAATAATAATAATACTATTGCACATAAATAAAATGTCAAGGCAGAGCTGTGGAATTACCAAGCAATACCTTGAGCAGATGTTAAGATAATTCAGAACTTCATATTTTGAGCACAATGAACATAAGTAAGATTTACTCCTTCCATCCTGTTGCCCACAATAAGGTTTATCTAACAAGCTGTGGGTGTTGCTGTCTTTCAGGTTTCAACACAGCCAGTTCCACAGGAGCCCAGCAGAAAAGATTATGAACCATATCAACCATTTCAGAATTCAACAAGAAACTATGATGAGTCCTTCTTTGAGGACCAAGTGCATCATCGTCCACCTGCAAGTGAATACAACATGCACCTGGGACTAAAGTCAACTGGCAACTACGTCGACTTCTATTCAGCTGCTCGTCCCTATAGTGAACTTAACTATGAAACAAGCCACTATCCAGCCTCTCCCGACTCCTGGGTTTGAGACTTAGGCAGATACAAAAGCTCCAGGAACTGTGCATGTGCATGCATACCACAAGACATTTTTTTTCCTGCAAATTTAGTTTGTCAAAGCCTGTTCCATAGGAAGGCACAGATAACCAGTATGGAAAAAATTAAGAGATTTTTTTTTAGAAGGCTAAAAGATATGAAGGCTAAACCTGGGAGTAATTAGAAAGAAATATATATATACATATATATATTTTACAGTGTGGGGCAACTTTACTGTTGGCCTGTAGAGTCTAAAGTTCAGTGCTGTATATTGAATGTGGCCGAAGGAAAGAGGAAGAACATGACAGTGGATGTGGGTCAGGAGTTAAGCACAAGTTACTGAGCAGCATACATACTTTATGGGGAACAGCTTGTCACACTTTGTTTAATATCCTCATTCATTGTGAATCTAGGCTTCAAGTTGCATTTGGGGTTTCCTCTGTACAGCAAGATATTTCTTGCCTTTTGTTAATGCATTGTTGTAAAGTATTTGATGTACATTACAGATAAAAAAAAGGTGCATTGTGTATATTACACCAATGCCACAGTGTTTCTTCATCTATGGTTCTAAATATTGCTTCAATTTCAAATTTTGAAAGATGTATGAATTTCCAGTTTTTTGTTTTCTTTTCCCCGGTGCGTTTTAACAAAAAAAAAAAAATCAAAAAAAATCAAAAAAATACAAAAAGGAATATTTAGCAGTATTGTTTGTTCTGATATGTGAATTTGTTTGTGGCAACTAAAAAAAAAGGCATTCAGCAATTTCTGACAATTAACATTCATCATTCCACACTCCTTGTCAACGAAGTGCTTTTTCACTGCCTAAAATTTTAGATGTAGATATTTGAAATAGATTTTTTTCATTTATACCAGTTTTCTTTATGATGATACAGTGTTAAAAGAAAATAAATTACAATTGATCTGTCATCCATATTTGCTAAGAATGTCTATTTCCAAGAACCTACCATACAAATACACATTCTTACTTGTGTGTGTCCACGTATGCATAGTATTCTGTGTGCGTGTATTTGAGTGTGTGTTTGCGTGGCGTAAGACTTCTTTCCATCTGATGTTCTCCTTGTTAGGCTTCAATTTTTGTTTGATTTTCAGTTCTTCAAACAGTGGAAACTCCAGTATGTGCTTTCCCTTACTCGCTTTTGTAACCATTGATAGAAATTCAACACTGTTAGACCACATGCTCAGAAAAGACGGAGTAACCAATTTTTTTTCACCTACTTCATCACCCCTAGGTACCATTTTCATTAAAATAGCATCTCTTGATCTTCTCTTGAGGAAATTTCATTACTCTCCAGCCACCAACCAGTAAGTGCTCAAGGAAGGCAGAGTCTGATCTTGCCATCTCCCCAAGGGAATGGAAAACAAAGACCCAACAGACTCAAGTCTGGACTTCTCAAACTCTTTAGACTACAGAAGGGTCCAATTCCTGAACCATTAGGACAATCATTTATTTTAACCCATACCAAAAACAAAATCCAATACCCAGAACACATTCCTCAAATACTGAAATAAAGACCATTTCTGTGCATTTAAAGTAAAATTCTAAAAAATGTAAGGGACAGAATTTTTTTTATTTAAATTAAAAAGAAAAGAAAAGCTATCTAGGCTAGGAGGCCAGAAGAACCGGCATATTCATTTTAGCTCTTGTGATTTTGAAAGGAAAGAAAAGAATCAAGCATTTTCTAATTTCTGTGATTCAGGCAACAGTTCAGCATAGAGTTTTCAGAGTGTAAGACCCACCGCAAATGGAGTAGCTTTAAATTGCTTAAATTACAAATAAGGAGTTTGTTTTAGGTTGCAAACATTTCTGTGATTAGTCATTGTAATAGTCTTAACATCACCTGGCACACTTCTGGCTGTGCACAGGGGGAGAAGTCTCTCGCTCTATAGGATGCAGCCCGAGTAGTTCATGCAGGCGGGTATTGTGATGTAGAAATGATTCAGTAACCTAGGACTATAGTTTAATCTTTTTGGCAGCTTTTCCCAGTGTACGATATGTAACCTTTGCTCTTTGTAGTAAACAGAGGGAAAAAAATCGCATGCAAAAAAATTTTTAAAAAATTTAAGAAAGGGTGGGTGGGAGGGGCACAGTGGGCCAGATGTATAGTGAGGTAGATAAAAATACTATTCATAGTTTTGGACACGGGTTGTTTATATTTTATTTATTACATTGATTTTAATAAGTGACATTTGCAGTGCTCTTTTGAACAAAGCACATTTTCAGTATAAAAACTTTTTTTTAATAAAGAATGTCACTCGCAACTGGAAGTTCTTCTTGACTGCCTGATAAACACCAGGCTGGTACAGTTCTGCAGACACAGGTTTGCCAACAGGCTGAGGGGATGCATTGTTCTGTTTGAAGTTCTTAGGACAGGAGTTTATTGTAAGTTGAATATATATCCATTCTTCAAACTACTGAAATGCCCACATTGCCCTCTTTCAGCTCCTCTTAGGAATTACTTGGAGTCAAATGTTGACCATTGCTCAAGTGAGAGATTCTGGATCGATGACGTGGCATAAAATACCTTTTGTCTATACTTTGTGTTGCTTTGTTTCCATTCTTCTGTAGTGGCAAGTGCTCAGACTGATAACATTCACTCTTGCTGTACTGCGTTTTGAGAAGGTGTTGAATTACCTGGCTTCTTTTCCAGGCTTGGAAATGCAACACTACCACCATACTGAGCAAGATATATATGATGCATTCTTTTTAATATTGAGGAAAGTATCATTATCTATTGCTGTTCCCTTAATTCTTGTACTAGATCACACACAGAAATAGAGAAGAAACAAAACTGTTCCCAAAAAAATGTATAAAATGCAATTGATGTACTGTAAAATGTTGGATTTTTTTTTTTTTTAACAAGCTTCGTATTAGAATCTTGTTCAGCTGTGTAGAGCTATATAAATCTCACTGTTTTATTAAATGCTGTTTATGGTCTGGAAGGAATGGTTAACCTATCTCAAGATTAACAAATTTGCACTAACATGAGCAATATTGATTTGAAGAAAAAAAAAATAATTCAATATTTAAAAGATAAACTATGATTTTAAAGGTATATTAACACTGAAAGTACATTTTGACAAATAACATATTTAAGCCCAAAATATAAATGGTTATGTCAGATAACACAAAAGAACTATAACAATATAGATTGAGAAAAAATGTGTTTCACTGTACATGTTGCTAACATGTACAAAGACAAACTCATATTGACGTATTTTCTATTAATAAATCCTACTGTATTGTGGAGAATTGCTGGTCATAGTGCACTATGTTTAAACTCAAAAGTTGATTCCATAGATTGATGTCTAGCTTCACTCAGCAAACAAATCCTTGCCATTTATGTATTTTAAATATTAATCAGGTAGCTTACTTTCACCTCTCAAGTCATTCATTGCCCCCCTGCCCCAGGTTGATGACCCCAACCTACTCTACAACTTAGCCAAGGGGAAAGGTGTTTTTGAGAAGAAGACCCAGCTCACCCCTAGTTATGGCTGCAAGAGCTCAGCTGCCACCACTTGGAGAGAGTTTATCTGCACTTGTAAAAAAAAAACCTGAAAACCTCAAGCCTGGTGCCAGTGGTTAGGAACATGCTGTAGAAAATATGATCTTGGCCACAGGTTATGTAGACCACAGCCAAGAAATGAAGAGTGAAACATTGATTTACATGTGCATTGCTGGGAATCCCAGCATGCAGTGCATATAAAGGCTCAGGAATAATTGTTTCCTGAGTTGCATGAGCCTGTAGAAGCATTTTGCTGGGGAGACTTACAACTCAAATCAGAAATGCTGACTTAAATTTTTATGTTTTGGCACGGCACAGACTCTGCAAGCCAGTGCACTGTAAGGGAGGCTTCCTCAGCTCCTTCATCACTGTTACTCATCCTCTCCTGCCAGCAGGCAGAAAGAGATGAGTTTAATGTTATTGTTTGCATCATGGGGAGGAGCAGGAGAGATGGATGCAGCAATCCAAAGTGGAGGGAGGAAACAAACAAAGGGCATAAAAATACTTGGAGTTTGTGCATGAAGACAGATGTACACCCAAAATTACTAACAGTGGAATAGACGCAACAAGAGATTTTATGCTCCAAGATCATCAAATATTACCAACAAGTTAATGAAATTAACATTTAATAGCAGAAATGTGATGCACATGAAGCTTTATGCTAGAAAAGTGGGAGGGAGCAGCAGAGGGAAGTCACAGGTCAGTGTCAGACACTTCCAGCTTCAGCCAGCAAATATTGGGCATGTGGGCAGAGACTGTTTACTGCTGTGAAAGGGAGGAGGGAGGGATGAGACTCATGATAAAAAACTAGGTCCAAGCCTTTCAGACTGGGTCAAAACAACACTTTTTGCAAACCTGCCCCCTTGCCCTGTCATCCTCCGTGGCAGAGTGTGGTCCCCCAGACAGATACATAGGCGTGGTGGACATGGGGGCAATCCCATCAAGGACCCAGCTTGCAAGGCCCTTTACTCTCAGCTGGGCAATACGTGGTACAGGTGAGTGTCTGATGGCCGCTCATGCTGAATGCTGCCAGGGCCAGGGCTGGGCTGTCAAGCAGCTACAGCCACTTCCAATTTGAAGCCCAGCATCTTTCCTGGAGGACAGATGGGCACCAACATCTGCTGAAGAACTGTGCAATCCTGGCTCTTTTCCAGGGAACTAGACAGTTTTTAAATAGTGGCCTAAAGCCAGTTTCAGACATTTGGGCTGAGAGATTTGATTTTCATCCCCAGGCAAGGGGATTGAAGGCTGCCGCTGATGCCTGTAATGAGAGGGGCATTCCCACCTTCCAGGCTGTTCTAAAAGACAAGTGAGTAAAGCCACGACTATTGCACATCTTTTCATAACCTGGGTTAGGAGCACTCGATTCTAACTCATGCTCCACTCTTCTGAGGGCCAAACCAAACAGCTCCGTATAATACAACCATTTCAAGATCTCCGCCTCCAGCACTCTCCCTGGGTTTTGCACCATCTCGACTGGGACACATTGATCAAAAGACTGGCACATCACAGTCCTCTGCAAGTCCAGCAAGGCACATGCATGGGTACTGATGCTAGCTGGGTACAGTACTCTAGGAAGATACCATGTCAATGCTTTATTCTTAAGCCTAATTCTCAATCAAACAAACTGTAGTATTTTTAATGGAATTTTAAAAGCAGTTTCCTCTCTCTGTGAGCATTTGTATTTCTTTGCCAGAAGAAAGCGCATGCTAAACTCTTGCAATGTTTAAATGTTTAAATGTGTAAATGTTTAGCTTATACCTAATTTTAAAGCCCATAGAAATCCCTGGAAAGATTTCCATCAGCTTCACCAGGCCCAAAGCGACAACAAGTGAAGAACTGGTGCAGCCTTCTCAAAGGATGTGCACATCAAGGTCACTCTTACCAGCACATCAAAGGCTGCAACTTTCTAACAGCTAACAGGAGAAAAAAAAAAAAAAAAAGTAAGTTATTTCCTGGTACCTGTCTGTCAAAATTTACTATAGAACCTTTGTCTCTCTGCACTTTTATTTTCACTGCTTTCAGAGAGTGACATAGATAAAAAATACTCACAGTGACTGATTGTTGCAGTTAATTTCAGTAGTCGGATGAGTAGTTCCAGAACTGAAATACCTTTCTTTTCCAAATGGGTAAAATCTGAAACTTGCCACTAAACCTAGGAAAGCAAAGTAGCAGTGGCTTGCTGATTCACTATTTTTCACAAATTCAATTAAATTAGTAACTCACATAAGTCTTTTCATTTATACATAGCCCACTGGCTATGGGGGCTGATTTTTACATAATTTATTTTACATTAATGTTACATAGGCAGAAAATCTTGATAACTAAACATGTCATGACAGTAATTTGTTTAATAACATCGAGGCTGAAGAGAAAATTTCTGGCAGAGGATTCAGGCTATTGTGTACAGACACAATCAGTTATTACCTCTGTTATCCACTGAGAGAGAAAAAAAATCATCTACCATATGAAGCCTTCCATAGCAAATATAAGTCCATTTAAAAAGATACTTTCACTCTTCCCTCAAAAAAAAGTAATAAAAAAATACAAAAACCAAAAACCAAACCCCACAACCTTTTCGTCTAAGCTTCCCTGGGTTTGGCTTTTTGATTGGGGTGGTAGGAGGGGAGGAGAATTTGCACTAAATGCAATATTTGAACAATGTGTTGTGTTGCTTTTGTTTCTGCCTAAGGTCCACTGATGTGCGCAAAGGGCCACTCACTACCGTAGTTCTGGGGCAGCATTAAGCAAATCTAAACAGGCCAAATAACAGCTGCATGGTCAAATGTGACAGCCACCACTTCCAAATCCCTTGCTACCACTGCGGGCTTGTCATCACGGGAAAATAAAAAACAGAGTGGCTCATTCTTTTGAAGTATCAGCCTCCTATTACACATACACACCAGCACTCAGTCAAGAGTGAAAAGAGTGAGCTGTGCAAAAGCTGCTGAGAAAAGACTCGCTGCCTTTGGGATGCCCTCCACTGCAGGGCTGAGTGAGGCAAGCTGTGGCAGTGCGTGGGGCAGCCCACCGCCTGTGGGAGCACCACGCGTGGGGAGGAAGGTGGGGCTCAAGGGCCTGCAACAGTGGGTAAAAGCAGGCAGAAGCATCGTAGACCTTGGCAGGGCAGAAGTGCTGGGACCAAGGAGTGGGGGCCGGCCAGAGGATTCTGGCAGAGCTGCAGCTTTAAGAGACTCAGACCAGGCACTGCTGCCTTACTCTGCTCCTGCAGCTCCGACGGGGGCCTTCCTGTCCAGATTTTCTGCTTTACTTTCAGTTAGAATGGTTTAAGAGGTCACCTGTTTGGGTTTTTTTCTCCTGGTCCGTTTTTAACAATGTAACGCTTCATAGAATCATAGAATGGTTTGTGTTTGAGGGTCCTTAAACATCATCTAGTCCAAACTCCCTCCACTGGTCAGGACACCTTCCACCAAACCAGGTTGCTCAGAGCCCCATCCAATCTGGCCTTGAACACTTTCAGGGATGGGGCATCCAGAGCTTCTCTGGGCAACCTGTTCCAGTGTCTTACCACCCTCACAGAAAATAATTTCTTTCTTGTATTTAATCTAAATTTCCTCTCTGTTAGTTTAATGCCACTCCCCTTGTCCCATCACTATCTGCCTTTAGTTCAAATGGTTTAAGAGGTTAGCTAGTTTTTTTCTTTGTTCTCTTTGATTTCCTTTTTAATAGTGCCACAGTTGTTATGGTCCACTCCAATTACCAAAACCCAGGTGCAGAGCCAACGCTTGCATCTCAGCATCTCATTCTGTTCTTGCAGTCACAGCTTACTGTAATGTAGAAAAAAAAATCTCAGTTAGTAGAAACTGATAACTATGTATTCTGAATATAATAAAACCATTAAATATGTGTGGTTTGCTGGTGCAGTAAAGTTTGGGCAACAGCTCACAGCCGTGAGCAAGGCTCTGGTCTGGGCACACAGCGAGATGTTCGGGCAAGAGGCTACAGACTGCCCGAGTGAGGAGGCACTGCCCACAGGTTATGCCACAGTCCCCACCGAGGAGAAAGGATCTCTGCCAGTATATGGGCATCTGTAATGTCTTTTCAGTTATTAAGAGAGGAATGTGAAGTTGGAAGCCAGAGACCAAGAGATTTAAAGCTGCAGTTGTTAACACAGGGGGAAATGCAAGCTATCCTTCCCACAGCTAAGGTCTGCGGTTTGGGCTTTTTTTCAGTTTTTGGGGGTTTTTTTGCTTTCAATAATTAGTTGTTTTGAATTCCTAAAATTTGATCTATATGTGTAGTTTAACATAATGATTTGGTTTAACAACACTGTGATATAAATGCAAATTATGTACTCTAATAGACTGTGAAATTCCAGGTCTATCAGCTGTGTGTACCATACATAGTTAATTAATGACTGCAAATCAGCAAAATTAAGGTTAAAGAGGTGTTAAAAGACAGGAAGATTGTGGAGCTGCTTCGTAAAGTGACAAATGATGGCTGCCATTCATCTTGTCTCTGCCATGCCACAGGTAAACATGATATTTGTCTGCTGTATTAATTTCAATTAAAAAAAAATAAAAGCAGTTTTACAAACCAGAACAACTTCTGTCACAGCTAAGGCTGACCTGATGAACTGAGGGATGTAAGAAGTGGGAAACTAACTGTATAGTCTTTTATTGTGTTTTCGATACCGTGTACAGAACTCATGAATTAACCCAGAAAGGCTGGGACTCTTTTTATTTTCAGGGATTTACTTTGTGCCTTGTTGGTAGCACTTACTGCCTCTCACAAGACCATCTGTCAAGGCACTGATGGAGCCACACTGAATGGCCAACAATATTTTCCTGAACTGTCAGCAAAGAGGTATGTGTTTGGGAAGCAAAACAGCAGGGTTTTGTCTTGTCACAACTGAACTCCTGATCCTTCCTCCAAGGCCTTTTTCCACCCCACATAGGGCTAGAAGAGCAGAAAGGGGATGTGACTGTCCAAACGTGCTATTTGAAATAAATCACCACCTGGAACTAGGAGCATCTAAAACCATCTAATGATATCTTAGCTCTACTTTTATTTCAGTGTGAGGGTTCCAATGCCAATGGTTGTGCTGTGGCAAAGGGAGAAATTCAGCTTATTGCATGCAAAAAATTTTTCAGCTTGATTTTGTTCCCCTGCCTCTAAGGGTGCTGAACCTAGTGTTTTATTAGCAACCTCCTTAAATGTACCTGCTGCTCCTGTTACTGCCAGTCATGTCCATGCAGATTTGACTATTTACACTACCTGGGTCAATAAGGAAGACATAAAATAGTGCCACCAGGAATTGAAGTTAACTGAGGTTTAACGAAGTCAAACCAGATTGGTGTAAGGGAAGAGACTTGCAAGGCAAAGATGCAAAGGTTCTGGGATCACTTAAAGTGCCCTCTGGAAAGAGAGCTCCTCTCATCACAGAAAGGAATGAAAGGCAGCATGCCTGCAGGAGAGGCAGATGTGCACTGAGTCTGTCAAGTCTTTGCACAGATGCCCACTAAGCTGGACACGCAGTTTGCTGTGCGTTTTCCGCCTTTACTGAGGCACCAGCCACTCTTACTGCCCCAGAGCGGATGGAACTGACCGGGGCTTCGCAGCAGCTTGTTCTCTGGTGCAGTTCCAGTGAGTGGCTGGGTCTGGGTGGTGGCAGGACAGCAATGGGGCTTGTCTCAAGCATGGGTGGCACTGGCAGAGGCACGAGAGCTAAGGAGAGCCATGGGGAACCAAGACCTCACTGAGCTCAGGCAATGGTACAGAAACAGGCCAAGGTCTGCAAGGCTGTCAAACAAAAAGGATAATATTAGTGGCAATGATGCATTTGTAAAGTAATAGTAAGTTTTAAGATTTATAACAATAAAAATGTTTTAAGCCTCAGGCCTTCTCTGGATTTGTCTGGTCTTTAGCCCATTTTAGCAGTGTGTGCAAGAATTATCTTAGAAACTTTTTTAACAGCAACTCTGTTATCCATCTTTCTTTGGCTGTCTTAGTATTTATATGTCTCAGCTGAGGTTTTGCTTAGCCTTGCACAATTGTGTGGTGTCAGCAGTCAGCATGAGCAAAAATACTCATCCGAATACAGGAGGGATAAAGTATAACCAATTAAACAGTTGCAGATTAAGGCATGAACAGCCTGTGATAAGTGAGGAAAGGAGGACATGAGCTGCATCCAAGGCCAAGCTGATATCCATTACAGAGCATGGATGTGTCCACGAGCCAGGCAACCTGAGGAAAACTAACAGGGACTGGATGTTAACCTGGTTAACAGCAGATATGTAAGGGAGATACTGTGTTTTGCCTCACTGGAGGGATACCAGAAGAGGATGCTTTGGGCAGAAGGAGGTCTGGTCTGATATTTCTCAGGCCTGGAAAGCTTAGAGCAGGAAAATGAGCTTAGGTCTGAATGTATGTCTATTCTTCACTTGTGTAAGATCTTGCTAAAACTACATCAAGAATCAGGAAGTGTTGCCAAGTTGTTGGTGTGCAGCACAGAGAGTGTCCAAGACCTGTAAATCAGCGTAGCCTCTATGTCTGTCCCAGCATAAAAGCTCACCAGAAGGGGAGTTACTTTTCCTAACACACTTATGACTGTGAGTTTATAGGTGAGGACCTCAAAAATGGGTTTATAGGTGAGGACCTCATGGCATTCCTTCATGCCAGAATACAACAGGAAAGGATTCAGTAGCCTGTGGAGGAAAAGCCCTGTTGAAGACTAATTCTAGCAGAGGGGATCTCCACAAGATAATGAAAATATTGTACTTGATCAGGTGGAGATTTTTCTATATCCAGCCTTCTTTCTTGACCTCAGTTTTCTAAAAGCAGAATGGAAGATGCTTTGCTTACGGCCTGATGAAGCTAACTCTGATTAGGACAGACACTTTAAAATATAGGCTTTAGTGTAGATAGAAGAGATTGAATACTGTTGTTTTCATATGTGTTCTTTATGCTGTTATTATTGTGCCCTGAAAGAGTGATAAGTGTTCTTTTTATGTGCTTGATAATTGATTTCCCTTATTATTGAATTTCCTTAACGCTGATGGAGCTAAGTAGTACAATATGGATTATATTGATTTCTCTGGAAACAGAATGTTTGTCTGAAATTTCCATTAATTCACTGAAGACATTTATACCTTACAGTGATAATCAAATAATACATAACTGGCTTTCTGTTGCTTTGAGTGATCAATTCATAAAGTTCAATAGACACTGGAGCTCTGTTCTGTATAAAACTGTCTTAAATGTCTTCATAAAAGCAAAAATGAGATCATAACACTGGATTTGTATCAGAGGGTGCCTAGAACTCCTTGGCCTGGGTCAAGTTTAGTTCCAAAATTCGCTTGTTCATCCAATCAAAGTCAATAAACACTTGGTGTTGCAGGGAGCATCTCTGGTTTTGGACACTGCAGACATGATGTAGGCTGGAGGAAGAAGAAGTTCTGAATTAGGACAAACATCCATTTTAATTGAGCTTTTCCTCTAGATATGTGTTTTTTGAAAAGCACATGCATAGGGACTTGTTGAAGAGAGTTTTATAAATTTCAGTAAGTCAATATTGATTTCAGTCCTGAAGGAAAAATACAGTGATTAGAAAAATCTTCCATGCCTGGTTCTGCACAGCAAACTATGAAGAATCTCTATGGCTGTATCACATGTCAAGCTTCAAAACTTATAGTTCACAATCCTTTTATAGTGATGTAACTGAATTAAATTGTATTTGCCTAATCTAACACCTGTTACCATAGGAAGACTTCTTTTGTCTTTTCCAGATGGATTCCTGTAGTGTGTGTATGAGGGCAGGCTGTTTTACCATGTTGACTAGAGTTAGAATGTGCATTTTGTCGAATAGAATAAGAAAGATAAGCCTGCAGCATTTGTCAAAATGACAGTTCAGTTTCTGCATGTCATCCCTCCCACTAATTTAGCTCCCATTTTTGGTTTATATCTTACACGAGAGTAATTTCTTTTTCATGAGAAAACAATTTTCCCCTTATCTGTACTAAAGGGTTAAGTAGCTTTTTCATCACACTTAGGAACATAACTGTAACCTTGAGTTTTTCATAAAAGCCTTTCTTTCCTTCAAGGGCATGCTGACTACATTCATCTAATTTTGCCACTCTGATTTTCATATTAAAGAATTGTTTCTTCTTGCAGAAGAACAGTATTAGCAAAATCCATGGCTTTTGATGCCAATTGTAAGTTAGATTAATGTTAGAGAAAATAATTACAGAAACCAAAATAATATATAACTTACTAGAGAACTAACAAGGCAGTATCTAATCACAGGGTTAACAGTGTGAAGACAGAGCGCTGTTTCAAAGGCTTTTATCTTCCAACAGATGTCTGTAAAAACAAATCATCATGAGAATTCCATGCTGTATCTAAGAGATGAGCTGATAGGGCATGGATTGCCTACACACAAAACCACATCCCAAAACAAGCAAGAATCCCAAAGCCAATACTTGGTGGCAGAATGCAGAACAAACCAAGGATTTGGTGAATTCTGTGACCTCTTAATTTAAAACGTCTAGCTTTTACATCCAGCTTTCATTCCCCATTGCCCAGCAGTAAAAGTGCAAAAGTAGACAATATGACATTTGTCTTATGAAGAATTTAACATGCAGTCTGACTAATGGCCAAAATTAGATCAATATGTGGTCATAACCTTGAGCATGGAAGGTGTCGGAACAAAGCTCTTTGAGGCTTCAAAATGTTAGTGGGAGAACCAAACAGACACCCTACTGTCTGTCTAGATGCATTCTTTGCGTAAGTATGGACTGCATTTTTCCTATGAGATAAGGAAACTGAACATGTCTCTAATACAGGTTATTTACCTATGTCTGAGAAGGCAAATACATTTCTCCTGTGATTTTTATTCCCAAAGGGTACAACATTTTTTATAATGACAGAGTTTTTAGAGAAGAGGCAAAAATCCTTAAAGTTCTTCTGTCATACAGTTTTCCAGGTTGGAGTTAGCAACATTCGCAGGTTTCTTTTCCATGCCTGTAGCCAACTATCTCCTACAAATTTACGTGCTCCTAAATCCCATTTGAATGTGAGTTCTCTGGCCTCTCTCACAACTGTCTGTTTCCCTGTTACTTTAGGACTATCCTACTAATACAGTCCTGAGGTACATACATGCCACCCAAACAAAGTTCTGCCTTTTTTTTTTAATCCTCCCAGTTGTCTTGGTCTGGAAAACCTGAACTAAAATATTCTATTCTTTCTTTCTTTCTTTTTTTTTTTTTTGTCTTTCACAGACCAGCCAACCATTTGATCAACTAAATAGCATCATCTCCAGAAACTGAAGCACAAGCTTTAAAGAATAGAGTCAATCTGAGCTATGCTTACACCACCGAGCTACGGTGTAATGAAAAAGTGATCAGAAAAAGTTATTAAAACTGCATCCTCTAAGGCCTTGTCTTTTGCTCTCATTTGTGGAGGATGCCTTTCATTTCCTGTCAAGGCTTCAGTCTTCAATCACTCTAACTCATTCCTACATAAGAAAGTGTTGCCATCGCTAACATTTAGCTAATATATGCCATCACAACCTTTTTCATCTCATTATGTGATAGCATGTTCTGTGGTAGTCCTCTCCATGTTTTCTCACTTTTCAGTACTCTTTTTGGTAAAGGTGGCACATACAACGTTATCCAAAACAGCTTGCTTGTTCTCATTCCATGAGAATGTACCTTTTCTGTTTCTACAAGACCATTCCAGTAGCTGTCTTTTTTCTCTATATTTTCAAGAAAATACACACAGCAAGCTTTCACTTTTTCCTGTCATGAAACTGTCTAACACATCTAAATTTCAGTTTCTCTACAGATGCTTCCAGTAATCTATGCCAAGGCTTCATATTCTGCAGCACCATTTCACTTGAATAATTTGTGCTGAGCTTAATACTTCTACACATTTAAATACATACTCTGCAAAGCTTTTACAGCATTGGTTTAGTACTTTCTCAGACTTAGGAAAGCAATCAAACATTCTTTCCATAACAAGTCACTTCAGCAAATGTATTGGCACTTCATCAAGAGACTTTCCTCACTTTCATATTCCTACCTGCTTTTATGACTTGCTCCTTCTAAATACAGCTTATTTCATCCCAGTTGGATTTACATGATTTATTTCCTCTCTTGCATTCTCTTCATGTGGTACTCTTGCAAAATAATCACTCCAAGCATTGCTAATTAATTCAGCATTCATTTCCAGTATACCTTATTTACCTCTTACATAAGCAAGTGTGTTTGTACCCCTTATCATTTGTTCTCCTGCCTAGATAAGCTTGCAAATGATTTTTTTTCCTATGTCTTGAGTCTTTCCCCTCCCTGGAGAGCTATAAAATTGACTGCTAACTCCACTTTTAGCTGACACTGCTTCTTTGACTTTTTTTTTTTGCTTGTCATAATGTCACTGCTTTCGAGAGATTGTTCCCATCTTTTCAACTCAACAGACTATTTTAGTGGAGTTTTTCATAAACAAGTCTACTTTATTATCCAATTCAGCTCTGATATTAGTCCCGGGGACTTTTTGAAGAAAACCTACCTATAGATCCCAGTCTGCCCTATTTAGGGTAATTGCATTTAACACATCACAGATGTCAGAGGTGTTGTTGTTATTCCCTGGAAAATGGGGATTAGGTGTATGCAGTAGGATATGTTATTGCCCCCCCAGTGGGTTTGTCTCAGTAATTTTTCTCAGGTTGCAATGGTATTCTAGACAGCAATGAATTCCTTTGCCCCAAATGCCTGTAAGTGGCAAAACACTGTTACCTGAATCAAGGTAATAAGGACCAGACAGGTAAACCTAACAAGTGTTAAAAAAAAATTTATAAAATGCTCAGCACTTTAAATCTTCAAATGCTTCTTTGACGGACACATGAAAAGATCTCCTTAAGATCTTCCTTTCAGAAGATCTCCTTAACAAAGATGAGTTCCTTTTGAAAAATTTCTCCCTGACCTTTTTTCATGAAATACATCTTCTACCAAACAGCTGATGGCAGCGCAGTATGTTTGTAGAAATGCCAGCAAAACTGGGCACCATATCCTGGCTCACTATGTTGTGTTTTTACAACTAAATATCCTTCCAATGTGCAATCCTTGTTTTGTCTGGCTACTGTGCGTAAAATTCAACAAGAAAGCAGAGAGAAAAAAAAATTGGCTTTCTGAAGAAGGGGAAAGATTAATCATCTCTGCAATGTCTCAGTGGTGCAATGGAAAATAATTTCAGTGGGGCAGTAGAAAGCTGTGTGTCACTGCCACTTGCAGCCAAGAAGAGAGAAATGGGATAACCTCTAACCAAATCATCTAAAGCTCTGTCATGTCACTTGAGTGTTAATTTAATTTTTTGACAAGGTTACTTTAATTAGTTGGCAAATGATAGAAAGAAACATGACAGGTAAGCATAACCTGACAGGTCTTGAATCCCTGCTGTCCCCTCTGCCTTTTCATTTTGAGTTGAAATTTGGGATAAAATTTGCATTGCCATGAGGCTAAATGTTGGCATGGAAGCTTCTGCACCAGATGTTAGTTTCACTTTAAGGAGATTTTGGATGCATACTTAGAATATTTTAGCAACAACAACAGAAATGCACAAGAGATTAATTTTTAAAGGACCACAGTCAAGGCTGACCTTTTCCAGTTTTAGTCAGCAAAAAGGGACTCTCCAAGTCTTCCCAATTTGAGAACATACATTGTTCTCTGAGAGAGTGTGGGTGTGACAAAATATAAAAATTAAACAGCTTTCAGGATCAGTGAGGAAAAAATTAAATAAGATGCATTTCAGGGAGGGGGCAAAAGCTGTGTAAATATGTTTTTATTTTTATTATGATTATGAACAATTTTACAGTGTTTAAGAGCAAAATTCACTGTACAATTAGGACAGCAGGCTTTCTCCTTGCAGCCTGTCTTCTGGTAGTTAGAACTAGGCCTAAGAAATGGGAATTATGAATACCACATCTGGGACTGCCACTGATCATTTAGGCTTGATAATGCAGATATTTCTACATTTGAGTACCACTGCCTGCATGAATAGACCCATGGTTCAGCAAGACCATTTGTAGGTGTTTAGCTGCACAGGACTATGCACTATTTCCAGGATTGAAATCCTAACTTCTGACTTGCTTTTGAAGAGCAAAATGTGCCTCTATACCCTAAGGGTGAACATAACCCACAGTTTCCTTTGCTCCATCACTTCCAGGTAAATCAATGGAATTTCTGCTTAGAACTATTTTATTTTCCCTTAAGCTGATCTGATTTTGTACATTCCCTGGTGCCTGAATGCCAGACATGATATTCAAAATCTGAAGAACTTTTGCACGACATACCTGTTCTGTAATGTTGTTCTGACTTGTAGCGAGTGTGAGCAAGAGATGAGATAACTATGAAAATCTGGTGTGGAACAATTCAGGCTCACCAAACAGTCCCTTCTCTGACATCTGATATATGTTATATTGACAACCGATAACATCCACTTGGCACAAGTACTATTTCTCTGAAATTTTTAACCTATTTGGCCACAGGCTGGGATTTTTTTTTTATTTTATATTGAGCTTAAGAAAATATTTTGCTTCAAATTACTCACTACTTGTGAGACTCGTCCAGTTTGGGCCAAGAGACATTCCTGTTTTCTATGTATTATAGAAATGACTGTGCTCAGCTCTAGGTAAGGGTCTGTTGATTTTCCACCAGAACCTGCAGTCAGAGCTGAGCACTTCAGTCCTACAACATCTGATAAAGCAAACAACATCTCTCCTCATACAGGATATTATTTCAGTATGGGAATACTGCATTGTGGACTGGTCTCCATTTCTGGCTCTTAGTTTTCTGTTTTGGATAATCAAAAGCAGAACCCGACAATGCAGGTGGCTAGATCCCCATTTCCAGGGAAATGGCCTCTCCTGGGTCTAGCAACTGTGCCTGCATTTCCTGTTCTGTCACAGAGGAGAGGTGGTGTACCTACATGCTGCCAGCCCACCTCTCCTACAGGAGATGTGCTCTGCAGAGCGCAAACTGAACTGTTTACTTTTTCTGAAAGGGATTTTTGGGTATTATTNAGTCAAATGCCTGAAGGAGACACCACACCAGAATTCCACCAAGAACACCAGAAAGGACTGTTTGACTAATATCATATTATTGCCTAGTATTGTTAATGCATGTTTTCATATTTTGTACCCCAGTTCAACAATATTTTCCCTTCATAATTCCTATAAGTTTATTCCAATTTCCTGATTGGTTAGAAAGTGCCGCAATGCACCAGTTGCCGTATAAGGCATGTTCACTCCCATGTTTAACATATCCCTTCCTACTTTCCCCTGTTATGGAAGAAGCCATACCCACATCTTTCCTTATATGTTAAGTCCCACCTTTGTTCCAGCACCTTCTCTCCAAACCCTATATAAACCCCAACCTTGCTCCTCCCTACGGATTCGCCTGGAGGAACTAGTGAGAGCTGCATCTCTTACTCCTCCGCTCCCGTGGGCTTCCCTTCCTCCCGCTCTCTAACCAACTACAATAAACGGGTGTTGTGGCTGCAACCGGCCGTCGGGGGCAGACCGCCACCGGACCCACGAGGCGAGTCAGAGCCTTTCCCTTATCGCGGCCTGTGATAGCTAGATCCCCATTTCCAGGGAAATGGCCTCTCCTGGGTCTAGCAACTGTGCCTGCATTTCCTGTTCTGTCACAGAGGAGAGGTGGTGTACCTACATGCTGCCAGCCCACCTCTCCTACAGGAGATGTGCTCTGCAGAGCGCAAACTGAACTGTTTACTTTTTCTGAAAGGGATTTTTGGGTATTATTTAGGATTATTGTTTGGTTGTTTTCTTTGTGTTCTTTTGTTGTTCTGCCAATACACATATATCCTTTAATAAAGGGCTGTTCTTTTTCCTTTCTCCACACTTTCTCAATTGGAGACTCTTAATTTTGGATTTACAATTGCTTAGAGGGAGGAGTTTTGGTCTTCCTCATAACTCATCCTCCTTAGCAAAACACTTCTGTCTCATTAAACTGAGACAACTTGCAGGAAAGAAAACTGATTCTCCCCAGACACCCAGACAGTTTTATATCCCTTATAAGATTTGGGCAAGTATTGTATCATTTACTCAATGAGTCCCATTAAAGGACCCTCTGCCTCAGCAGAAAGATTGTGGTCTGGTCTCTCTTGCAGCTGGAGGGTTCATTGCCATCTGCACTCCTGACTGAGTGGCAATAATTTCAGAAGTTCTTAAGGGATAATGATGTCTTAAATGTAATGCTTTTTGGTTATAATAAGAACACAAACATCAGAAATACTGACTTTTGATTATTAGGGTTTTACATTTCAAACCAATAGGCAGGTTCCTCGTGAAGTCAGTTCTAAACCTGACTATATGACCAACACAGAAGCATATAACTTTGTTTACTGTTACTCACAAAAATAAATTTTGAAATATTTAAAAGATTTAGTTCTAGTTCTCTGAGAACAGTTTCTGCTCTCTTGAATTTTATTTCCATTTTATATTGTCATCTTTATGACTATTTACAGCACCTGGCTTGGAATCTATAAATAATAACCTCACTTTCAAAGCAAAAGTTCCTTTCTAATGAAAGAAAAAGAAAAAGAAAAAAAAAAACACAACAAAAACCACCAAACCCCAAACCCAATTCTGTTGAAATTGCAACAAAGTTGTTGGGGTTTTTGTATAAGAAAAACCTAAACATTGAATTCAAAGGTTAAAGCTGACATTCAGAGATAAAGTGAAAATAAAATTAACAGAAAGAGACTGCTATTAAAGCATCGTGCTTTGTCATTCATATATATTATATATATTCAATCCAATTAGATCTTAATGCATGTTATCTACAGATTTATAATAACATCACAGATTGAAATTTGGACCATCAAGATTGCAAAGATCAACACCAGAACAAGAAAATAATGGACACAGCACTCAGTCTAACCTGTCAACCTTGTGCTATGCCCCAGTCCTGCTCCCCAGGGCCACATTCATGTTTCACAACAGGTGCCCTTCCCAAAGTAGAACCACACACCAAGTCAGGGGAAATCCACAATCGGTTTCTGAACAACCCCTGATGGGAGCAATAAGAAGAGTTGGGAAGCAGGGCACATCAGGAAATGCTTTTGTTTGACATGGTACAGAAATTATGATGACAGTGCTTTCCCCTTGCACACACTCCAGCAGCAGCTGCTAGTGTGGCTTTAGTGGTGGCTTTATATGGTCAGAGAAGCAGGAGACTCAGGTGCCCAGGGCCCGAGTAGCAGTTGAGCCAAAGTAGGCAGCAGGTGGGACAGGACACTGCTAACACGGGATGCTGAGATGAGCTGAGAGTTTTCATAAAGCAGTGCTAATGAAGGAGCTTTGGAAGAATCTCTCATTTCCAGAGCTGAGGTTTGGCACTTGCAACACTGTGGATAGGCCTGGCAGACAGAGGCATGACAGGTGAGCACACCCAGGCAACCAGTGCTGCAGAACTGAGACTGTGTTCATAGCAGTGCTCAGCGTTTTTGAGATAGGAGAGCCTTGCCTAGGGTTTGAAGAGCAGGCAGGCTGTGGCTTGTTATGGTGTGATGTAGCAGGGGCACAGAGGTGAGCGTGGGGATGCTGCTGCGGATTTGGGTCTGGGTGTTCATAGGATCTGTTGCTCTTCTGGACCCAAGAGGGAATGAACTCTATTCATGGATTTTAAAAAGGACTGGCAACTTTGGGTGGTCTCTACTGCTGAGACAGTAATTCCTTGGTATTGAAAGGCTTGAATGAACTTGTTGGTCCAGCCTGTAGCTGTGAGCACATCGCTGTGCTGGGAGGAGTGCTGGGCTGAGTGTGCTCATCAGAAGCCTTGTAGTTTCCAGTTACTCCTCTGAATTTTCTGTCTCTTACTTCCTCCCTGAGCCTTGAAGTCGATGATGCTCACTCTGTTCAATGGCAAATGGTTGCCCAGTGTGCTGACTTGGCTGCTGCATCTGGGGACGGTTCAGTCATTAGCAGGCTCAACTCCTAAGACAACTAGGCTTTGTTCTGAGCAGGATTGAAATTTATTTACAAGAGTTTTGTTGACTGATCTAATGGCCTTGATACTGTGAATTTGCTGCCCTTCATTTTGAGGCTGGGAAACAACTGCAGCTTAAGACCCAAAGTATGTAAAGCACCATATGATTTGCACAATCCAGCAGTGCTCAAGACAGAGTTTTGCCTGTCTTAGGCTGTTTGGAAATGTGCACTTGCCACAGTTAATTAATAACCTAACCTTATGAATATGGAAGAGGGATGGGGAGATTGACAGAATAGCAACAATATGACAGTATAAAAATTTTTCTATTGTTATTAAATTATAAGTATTTATGCAGGGGGTGGGTTTTGGTTGGTTTTTGTTTTGGATTTGTTCCAATTTTTATTTTAAGGGTTTATAACATGAATCTGGAAGAGTCATTTACTTTGTTAGAGTTTTCGTGAACCTTGGCTCTTTTGAGATGAGCAGAATTTGGATGTGTAATTCTCTCAGAATAATGCTATAATCAAAAATACTTTTTTTGCCCAAACAATATGAAACTAATTCCTGAGCTCCTCAAGGCAGGCTGTGCATGACCCTTCTGCTTCTCTCTGTCCTATGTTCACTAGCCTGATGTTTAATGATTATCTGTGATCGAGTTTAATTTTTTTTTGTCCTCATTTACATCAAACACACAGTTTGTAAGTTTATGGCTGCATCATATAATAAAGAAAAAGCAATGTTTGGGGCTCCATTTATTACCTGTCAGAGCCGGTTTCAACTTTAGTAGTTTATCAGCAAAATATTTTATGGTAGCATTAATCCCCTGGGAGGCTACTTTAGGAGAGTTGAACATCCATCTGTTAATACATGAGATGTTTAAGTAGCTGATCCCTCTGTAGATTCCTGTTCTGTTGGCAGATTGGGAACGTATGTAGTGCAACTGTTTGCTTCACACAGTCCAAGGGCACCCGGTGAACAAGCGACTGCTGGGTACCCAGAGTGGCCACTGTGTTCGGGGGGATGTGCTTTGCCTGGCTGCCTGTCTCAGGCAGCCATGAGATATCCAGGGGACCCCAAAAGGGGAAAACAAGTCTCTATAAAGAAAATATTCTGAAAGAGTGAACTCCCCACCATGCATAACAAAGTCATCCACTCATGCTGCTTTGACCAGGAGTGATTCCATGAGACAGGGTGAAAATGCACTATTGTAAAATTTGATGAGGATCCAAGTCCAGCACATGCTTCAGAGAAGTACCAGTAATGCAAGCAAACAGTGAGAATTAGGAGTTCAGTGGAAATTGAGAAGCAAAGCACTGGGGAAATACATGTCTTCTCTTAAATTCCCCAGTATGTGCAGCACCCTCCTCGTGCAAATTGTAAAATCACTGAGGTTAGAAAAGATCTCTAAGGTCATCAAGTCCAACTTTAGACCTAATTCTGTCAAGTCCACCACAAAACCACATCCCTAATTGCCATGTCTGGCACTCAGTTTCTCAGAGGTCAAATGATACTGACATTCCAACACAGTTAAACCAATAAATACATCGAAGTTGCTGCTGCTGAGTACTGTCTTTCATACAGGCAGGAAAATGGAGCTCCTTGTGCCAAACATGATGGAACTCCTGTGGCTTGGCAGTGAAGATCTCAAGAAAAAGGTCATGATGACCATTAAAAATGGGATGCCTCAAAACCTGGAGAAGACAAAGACCAACCCTGCCCGCCACCGAGTATCTGGTAGGGAATCTCCTACGCTTCTTTGGCATGGTAAGGCTGATGTGGGAGCGTGAGCCCTGAGATGAGCACTGGGCAATGACAGCTGCCCTGGAGCCCAGCCCTGTAGGAGCACTTGGAGCAGGTTCTGCTCCCCTGGGCTCTTTGTGGCTTCTGGGCCTTGCAGCCCAGTGCTACCTCTCCCTGCTCTGGAATCTAAGTTCGGGGCAACTCCCTCAGCCAAGATCAAAAC
>VXAY01003109.1:3941-14800 GCA_013399855.1 Oxyruncus cristatus | reverse complement strand
ACTTCTCCCGAGCGGGAAAAAAAAAAAAACGCCCTCCTTCGTTTCCTCCTGCCTCCCATCTTCCCACCTCCCTTGCTGCTCCGTGCTAGGTGTGTTTTCCCGAGGCCTCTGCATAGTTTTGGGTGGATCCTGGGCAGAGGGAGACCTGCTCGGGCTTGTCCTGGGGATGTTGCAGAGCCCGGTGTCAGCAGAGACGGTGCCTCGTGCTCCCAGTGGCCACTGAGCTGATTTATCCAAAGGGATCCAGGCTTTCAGGTGTAGCTGGAAGAAGGAAAGGGGCGTGGGAGGGGGTCTCTCCTTAAATTGGTGGTGTGTGAGCTGGAATTGGGGTGAGCTGTTGGTAGGGAATAAATGCCTGTTCCTCTGGTGGCGGGGGGGAGGAGGGAGGGCTGGGATCATGTTTGGGCCTTGGGCAGCAGAGCACTGGCTTTGTTTTTCTTTATAAAGCAACGTTATTGTAATAATTCTGTCCTGCTACTGCTGCTGCAGGGGCTGCCCTGCCTCGGCCACGTGTTTTTCCTGCGAGGAATCCCGGAGGACTTGTGATCTCCTTCCCGGGGCACCTCGAGCTGCAAGAGGCCGAATATCCCAGAATCCCAGGATGGTTTGGGTTGGAAGGGACCTTAAAGACCATCCAGTGCCACCCCCTGCCATGGGCAGGGACACCTTCCACTAGCCCAGGGTGCTCCAACCTGGCCTTGGACGCTTCCAGGGATGGGGCAGCCACAGCTGCTCTGGGAAACCTGTGCCAGGGCCTCCCCACCATTATCCATCTACTGCTGCCCTCTGGCAGTTTGAATCCATCCCCCTTGTCCCGTCCCTCCATCCCTTGTCCCCAGTCCCTCTCCAGCTCTCCTGGAGCCCCTTTATGCCCTGGAAGGGGCTCTCAGCTCTCCCTGGAGCCTTCCCTTCTCCAGGTGAACCCCCCCAGCTCTCCCAGCCTGGCTCCAGCCCTTGGAGCAGCTCCGTGGCCTCCTCTGGACTCTCTCCAGCAGCTCCACGTCCTTTTGACGTCGCTGCCCCACAGTCCCTCTCCGTCATTCTCATAGGCTCAACATCCACGTGCTTTCCATGCGGCTTATCCCAGGAAACCTCGTGGGCTTCCCTAAATCCCTTCTGCCTCGTGCTCCATCGGGAAGGTGATGCTGTTTTTTCCCTCCCTGGCCCGAGCAGGTGCGAGCTGTTGCTCAAGTTCTCACCCGTCTGCTGGAGTGGGCGGCACCTCTGCCTCTGGAAAACGTTTCGTTTCGGGATCTTTTCCAGGTAAGGGCACAGAGGAAACGTTGGCCCTTCCCAGCTGTTGAGGTGCGACTGAGCTCTCCCACCCAATCCCTCCATTTTTCCAAGCCTGAGCTGCTCACGTTTCTCTGAATTTTCAAGCGACGACTCAAAGAAGCCAAAGGGGGAGGGGGAAAAAGACAAACAAACCAACCCGCTGAGGTTTAGGTGGAAAACTGGTAATTAAGAGGTGTTTTGTCAGCACTTCTGGTTGTGATCCCATCTTCGTGTGGTCGCCTCATTTGAATGTAAATGTCCAAATTCCAGAGCTCCCAGGAGGAGAGGGACTGGGAGGTGAGGAAAGGACAAGCTGGGGGAGTTTTGGGGAGTGCTGCTCCTCTGCAGTCGGGCTGGTGGGTCTGGAAGGAGACAAGTTGACAAGTCAGGTTTAAAGAAAGAAAATTAACGTGGCAGTGGTGAGGCCACACCTCGAGGGCTGTGTCCAGCTGTGGGCCCATCATGGCAAGAAGGACTTTGAGGGGCTGGAGCGTGTCCAGAGGAGGGAATAGGGCTGGGGAAGGATCTGGAGAACTTCTGAGGGAGCTGGGGGGCTCAGCCTGGAGAAAAGGGGGATCAGGGGGGACCTTCTGGCTCTAGAACTCCTTGACAGGAGGGGGACCTCGGGCGGAAGTCGGGCTCTGCTCCCAGGGACAAGAGGGAACGGCCTCCAGCTGTGCCAGGGGAGGGTTAGGTTGGACATCAGGAGGAATTTCTCTGTGGAAAGGGCGGTCAGGCATTGGAAGAGGCTGCCCGGGAAGGTTTGGAATCCCCATCCCTGGAGGTGTCCAAAGAGTGACTGGGCTGGGTTCCCTGTTAGTGCTCCGGGCTGGGGGGACAAGGTGGGGATGGGTCACAGCTTGGCCTGGGTGGTCCTGGAGGTCTTTTCCAACCTCAGTGATCCTGGGATTCTGTTCTGGTGCGGAGGAGCAGCGTCAGAGGGCGGTCTGTGCTGGTGGGGAATCGGCGGCCCGGGGAAGTGGAGGACCTCCCTTGCTCCCACGGTGTTCAGCCTCCAGTCCAAATCAGCTTTTCCTGCCCGGAATCGGGGCTCTGTGTGTGTGCTGGAGTGGCCTGTGGAGCTGGAACAGCCCGAGCTCCGTCGTGTCGGGATTTTGGAAGCGCAGAGCAGGGCTGGGGCTGCGTGTGGTGTCACGCCAGGTCTGTAAAGCAGCCTCGTAAATCACTCGCAGGGCTCCGGGCTCGCTACAAACCCTCTTTTCACACGGGCCGTGTTTTAAGTTGACGCTTCCCCCTCCGCTGGGTGTGAGGGCCGTTCCCAACCTTCTCCCAGGCAGCTGCTTTGGGGTGAAATGTGGCATCTTGGAGCCCTGCAGAGCCACCCAGTCTGGGACAGCGCCGTGGAACTCCTCGGGAGCGGCCGGAGCGGGCGGGGAGAGAATGGAGCTGCCTGGGAAATTTAGGTCAGTAGTTGAAGCTCCCCCTTGGTGGCCCATTCAGACCTTTTCCTTGCCAAGGAGGGGACGAGCTGGTGGTTGTGCCAAGCGGCTTTTGTCACTTGTCACCTGGCCCTCGGGGCTTTTCCGAGTGGATTTCACCCATCCCGCCCCCGTGGCTCCTGCTGGGAGCAGACGGTGGGTTTGGGGCTTAGACGGGGGGGTGGAACCATGAGGCGGAAGACCCCCCCCAAAAAAAAAAGCTCCAAATCCATAGGGTGGAAGACTCCCGTTAGTAATTGCCGGGTTCGGGTCATCTGGCTGTTCAACCCTTTGGAAAGGGAACGGGATGGGATTTGAAGGGCCCTGGATGTGGCTGGAGCATCCCGGCACTGAATCCCTTCCTGGGGGGCTCAGAACACCCCCTTTGCCCCCCGACGGCCTCGGCCACCGCGGCCGAGGGACACAAAGGGCGTGTTGTGCGAGGAGAATGAGTGGAGAAATTGGACAACTCTCCAAGCCAGCCCTCGGCAGTCTCATGACCCTGCAGCCGTTCCCACACTGTCCAGCCGATTATCCCGGCCCCCAGGCTTGGGGGAGGAAGGTGTGGTGTGTGTGACCTTCCCTGGATGTCCTGGCTGCTCCCAAAGGCCCCTCGGTCCCCTGGAGCCGCGATCCGCGCCGACGTCCGAGGATCGTTTCCTGAAGCTTCCAAATGCTTCCCGCGGCTCCAATTTGCTTTTCGGGGGGTGGGGGGAGAGAAATCCTTTGTAAAGCATCTCATGTAGGTAGGAAGGGGAGGGGAGAGGGTTTAATGTCATTTTAGGGGCTGGGAGGCATTGGATCTGCTTTTCCCGGGAGTGCTGCGTGGTGGCTCCGAGCGGGGGGTTTTGGGGAGCTCTGGGACGGAGGCGGCAGGAGCCACCCCTGGAAGCCCAGCTGGGGAGGCAGGAGAGGTCCCTCTGATCCCCTGGGGATTTTGGGATGAGGTGACCTTGCCCAAGGTCACACCTGGAGCCCGAATTCGGGGCAGTCCCGCGCTCGGAAACCGCCTTTCCCTCCCTGGCAGGAGCAGGATTTAAAAATCCCTGAAATTAAGGCTCGGAGGTCAAATTCCGGAGCCCAGGAGGCAGCTCTGGAGTCGATCCTTTGCTCCAGGTGTCTCAGGAAGCCGCCTCTGGTGCTTAGTCGTGGTGGGCAGGACTTGTGCCTGCCCTGCCCATCCAGCCCAGCTCCCCTGGATCCTCCCTCTTCCTTCCCCCCCATCCCATTCCTGTTGGGAGCAGAACCCCCGGCTGTTGTGGAATAGCAAGGGATCTCTTCCTGATCCGTGTTCCTCAGCCTCAGACCTGCCTCCCCCTCCGCCTTTTATTTGCAGCAGACAGGAAGGTGCAGCAAATAAAGTCATTTTCTGGGATTAAGGAAACTTTTGAAAAAGAAGTAAATATGGAAAACTACCGAGGAGGACGGAGGGTGGGTGGGGGAAAGCTGGAGTTGTGCAACCCGGTCTCCTGCTCCGTGCTAGAACCCGGTGCTGGGAGTTGCTTCCTGGATAATTTCTCCCGTCCTGGATCTGTCCTGACTCATCCATCGCCCCCTGTGGTGTGGGACAGGTCACGTCCTGCTGTGCCTCAGTTTCCCTGGAATCCTCAAGTGCTTGGATACTCGAGGCTTTTGTGCCGGGGGGGGTTTGGGAGCCGATCCGTGCATGGAATTCTTGGCTTCTGATGATCCCAGTGCTTGGGGGGGGGGGTGGATGTGGAGGGGGGAACGTGTTGATTTATGGCCTGCTGCGAAGGAGCACATGGATTTGCTGCTGGAGTTGGAGAGGTGGGAGACGTTATCCCTGATTTTTGAGATCAGAGGAGTGGGATCACGGGAGAATTAGGGGCTTGTTCAGGCTGGCAGCGAGTCCATGTTTGGCTCCAGTGTCCCTCTCCTGGTGAAGGGAATCCCTTCCCAGCAGGGCTGCCCGGTGCCCTCTGGGTTTTCCAGTTCTTTGGAGTCGAGTGGATCTGTCAGGAGTGACTTTCTTTCTCCTGCCCATGGGGAGGAACAGCTGCTTCGGGTGAAGCCTCTCCGAGATGTGGGTCTTGGTGATCCCAAGATCCTTCCTCTCTGCTGTTCCCGGGAAGGTGCAGCGGGTGGAGGTTCAAGGCCGTAGCAGCAGCTTGGGGTGGTTGGTGTTCCCCCTCTCCCTGTCCCCCAGGGCTGCTGGGCCCTTCCCAAAGGATGCTCCCTGCCTGCATCTCTCCAGGTGTGTCTGCAGAGCCTGGAAGCCCAGGGATGAGCAGTGGGAACGGTGTTCCCAGTGATGGCATCGCTCCGTCAGCAGTTCTGCCGGGCTGGGTGAGCCGGGGGGACCTTTGCAGTAGGAATGGGATTGGGAACTGCTCCCGGAGGTGGGCTGGGATGCGCCGGCAAGGCTCAGGCTGCTGTATCCCGGTGCCGGGTGCACCTCCAGGTGCTGCCCAGCCCTGTGATCCCTGCTCCTTGCCAAGCCTTGCTGGCCCTGGCCCGGTGTTAATTCAGCTCTTCTCCCACTTGAGAGCACCCGGGCTCTGTTCCTCCTCCTCCCTCCAGGAGTGAAGGTAAGCACAGGCCCGTCCTCGCCTGGGGAGGATGGAGCTGGGCAGGATGGCAGGCTCGGGGGCATGGAGAGGTCTAAGGGATATGGAGAGGTCCGGGGATATGGAGAGATCCACGGATATGGAGAGATCCAGGGGCGTGGAGATGTCCAGGGAACAGGGAGATGTTCAGGGGCATGGAGAGGTCTAGAGCACATGGAGAGGTCCTGGGCACATGGAGAGGTCCTGGGCACATGGAGATGTCCAGGGAACATGGACAGATCTCAGGGACATGCAGAGATCCAGGGGTATGGAGAGGTCCTGGGCGCATGGAGATGTCCAGGGAGTATGGAGAAGTCTAATGGACATGGAGAGATCTTGGGGACATGGAGAGATCCAGGGGTATGGAGAGGTCCTGGGCACATGGAGAGGTCCTGGGCACATGGAGATGTCCAGGGAACGTGGAGAGATCTCAAGGACATGGACAGATCCAGGAGTATGGAGAGGTTCTGGGCACATGGAGATGTCCAGGGAACGTGGAGATGCCCAGGGAAGATGGAGAGATCTAAGGGACATGGAGAGATCTCGGAGACATGGAGAGGGACAGGCAAGGCCGGTGCTGCCGGGCACGTTCCTCGGGAGTTCTCCCACGGACATGATGCCCCCCAAGCTGTGACTCACTGCCTTTCCCCCCTTCCTTCTCCGCAGCCTTTCGCGTGGAAGATGGCGGGTGGCGTGGACGGCCCCATAGGGATCCCGTTCCCGGATCACAGCAGCGACATCCTCAGCAGCCTGAACGAGCAGCGGAACAACGGGCTGCTGTGCGACGTGGTCATCCTGGTGGAAGGCCAGGAGTTCCCCACCCACCGCTCCGTCCTGGCGGCGTGCAGCCAGTACTTCAAGAAGCTCTTCACCTCAGGGTTAGTGGTGGACCAGCAAAACGTGTATGAGATAGACTTTGTGAGTGCGGACGCCCTGTCGGCGCTGCTGGAGTTCGCCTACACCGCGACCCTCACTGTCAGCACTTCGAACGTCAACGACATCCTCAACGCGGCCACTCTGCTGGAGATCCCGGCCGTCAGGGATGTCTGCACGGATCTCCTGGACAGGAAGATTCTGGCCAAAAATGACCAGATGGATACAGTAGATCAAATTGATCAGAGGAACCATCTCAGAGCAAAAGAGTACCTGGAGTTCTTCCAGAGCAACCCCGTCAACGGCCACCAAGGCAGCTTTCCGTGGACCAACCCAGAGTTGAGAGACCTTCAGAGACTGAACTTCCGAGGCCAAGAGGAGGAGGAGGAGTCGAACTGCAACGGCCTGGACTTCTACTCGCAGGCCACCCCAACCGAAAGACCAAAGGCAAGTGACTGTGACCCTGACAGCAACCCGGCCATGTGGCTGGACCGGGAGGAGGAGGAGCCGGTCAGCGGCGCCATGTTCTCCCCTTCCCAGAACGGACATTACAGCAGCCGTGGCTTGGCCACCCCGGGAGAAGAGGAGGGGGGGACCCCCCGGGGGCCTCTGGACCCGCAGGAAGCCGGTGACTCGCCCGGCTTCATCCCCGCCGGAGCGGACACGGAGGACGACGCGCGGGAGGTGGACGACTTGGCCGCCAGCGCCCTCCTGCAGCAGATGATCAACTCGGTGGGGCGGCAGCAGCTCGGGGACGACGACCGCAAGGACGACGACGGCGTCATGGATTATTACTTGAAATACTTCGGCAGTTCGAACGAGGGCGACGTCTACCCGTCCTGGTCCCAGAAGGAGAAGAAGATCAGGGCCAAAGCATTCCAGAAGTGCCCCATCTGCGAGAAGGTGATCCAGGGCGCCGGGAAGCTGCCGCGCCACATCCGCACCCACACCGGGGAGAAGCCCTACGAGTGCAACATCTGCAACGTCCGGTTCACCAGGTACGGGCTGGGGAGGGGGGTACACGGGGGGCTCTCCCAAAAATCTGACTCTGCTCTTGACCCGGGAACACCGGGGGCTCTCCCACAAATCCAGCTCTGCCCTTGACGCAGGAGCACAGGGGGCTCTCCCACAAATTGACTCTGTTCTTGACCTGGGAGCACAGGGGGCTCTCCCACAAATCCAACTCTGCCCTTGACTTGGCTCTCCCACAAATCCAACTCTGCCCTTGACTTGGCTCTCCCACAAATCCAGCTCTGCCCTTGACTTGGCTCTCCCACAGATCCAGCTCTGCCCTTGCCCCAGGATCCCAGGGGGCTCTCCCGCAAAACCAGCTCAGCCCCTTTCCCTCTCAGGTGATTTTCTCTCTCCTGCTCCACTCATCATTTCCATCTCGGCACCCAAGCTGGGTAGGAAGGCCGGAGCTTTCCAGGGAGACGAGCAGTTTGGGGCTCTGACACTTGAGCTATCTCAAGGGGCCACACTGTCCCTCTGTCCTGAACGGCTCAGCTCCTCTGGAAACCCGGCCAGAGCCGGGATTCTGAGGAGGCCAAGGGACGTGGTTGGTGGAGAAGAGCTGCAGCTCTTCATCTCTGCCTGGTGGCCGAGGCCAGAGCCGTTTGGAAGCGGCTCCCTGGGGTGGCTGCAGCGTCGGTGGTTGGGTTGGAAGGAGGTCGGACCCCGTGCTGTCGGTGTCCTTGGCGCCCCGAGCAGCCCCTGCTGCAGCTCCCGGGGGCGTTGGCCTGGGCCCTGCTTCTAATCAGGGTTCCTGCTCCTTCCCTGGCCACGGGAACGCCAAAGAAAGGGGATATTGTTTGGATTCTCCGGTTCGCTCCAGTCCCAGCGTCGCGGCGCCGCCTCCTCTCTCCGGGCTCCGCGGCTGCCGTGGTTGTGCCGGGCTGGGGGTCCCACCCCACTCCCCACCCCGGTGTCCCCCCGGCCCTGCCGAGGGGCTGCGTGGGCCTCCTGGCCCAGGAGCCTTCCCTGCCTTCTCCCTGCCTGCTCCCTGCCTGCCTGGCCGTTCCCAGCCGCTGCTCTGCTGCCAGGACCAGCCCCTCGTGCTTTGCTGGGTTGGGGGGGGGTCCACGGGGCTGCCCCCCCGGGGCTGTGCCGCGGGCAGGAGGCCGAATCCTGCCCCTTCCCCTCGGCGGGGCCGCACCCAGCCCACGCCGGAGAGCTGAGGAATGCAGATAATGGCGGGGGCAGGATGCCAACCCTCCCTCCCCGCTGCTCCCCCGGCCCTGCCACGCGGCACCTCCCTGCGCCGGGGGCCCGGGGCGCTGATCCCACACCCCCTGCCCGGCATCGGGGGGCCTGGCAGTGCTCAGGAGCAGCAGGATGAGCAAGTGCCGAGGGCTGCCTGGCAGCTGGTGCCACCGGGACTGGTGGCAAGGGGGAGATGGGAGGAGACACAGGGATTTTTGGCAGGGGAGAGGCCGGTGGGGCAGTGCCACCCCCTCCCTTTTCCACCTTTTTGGGGTTTGGATGGGGACCTGCTCCCTGCTGGCTCCTGGGAGGGCCTGGCACCGCGAAGAGCGGGGTGGGAACTGTCTCCCAGCCCCTATAAACAAGGTGCTTCCCTAAAAACACCCTGTTCCAGGCAAACTGCCGCCTCCTGCTTCTTCCCACGGCTGGGGTTTGGGCACGGAGAAGCCTGGATGGGGACAGGCTGCCACATGTGCCCTGAGCTCGACGTCCCCTCGATTTTATCATTCCATGGCATTCCTTCCCCATCCTCATCATCCCACCAGTGACGGGCGCGTTGCTGGAAAACCAAATCCCTTCCCCGTTCCACGCGGCGCGAGGCCCTTGGGGAGCCTGGAAACGGGGAGCTGGGTGGGGACAAACAGCCCCTGCTCCCGAAGGGGGTTTTGGGGCGAGGCAGGAGGACGAGCCGGGGCTGTTTGAGCCGGGTGTTCCCGGCCACCCCCTGCATTCCCACCCGTCCGTGCTCCCTGCTGCTTCCTGGTTCCTGCGCGGTCGCAGGGGGAGGAACGGCTGTGATAAGGAAGGAAAGGCAGAGAGAGAGAGAGAGAGAAGGGGGGGGCTGTTTAGAACACGGAACAATTTGAATTTCCAAAGGCCAGTTTGGCTGTGCTGCTGCTGCATCCCCTGGGGTTCGATCCAGGCCACCCCTCGGAGGTGGGCACGACCCCAGCTGGGGCTCCGATCCTTCCCTGCAGGTTTAGGGGGTTTGGTGGCCCCGCGGGCGCAGGCGGGGTCTGGATCTGTGTGTTCCATGCGGGAGAGGAGAGAGGGATGGGGCTGGATCAAGGGAAGGGTCAAGCAGGTCCCCTGTGGAGGCGGGAGGGGCTCCTCGCTCCCTCGCCACGCGCTTCGTGCCTGGGTTTTTTCCTCCAGGAAGCAGCGGTGGCTCACGTGGCCCTGCTGGCCCCGGGCCCGGCTGCTGCAACTGCCCTTCCTGGGCCTGGCTGCTCCAGCTGCCCTTCCCTGGCTCCAACTGCCCTTCCCTGGCTCCTGGTGCTCCAACTGCCCTTCCCTGGCTCCAACTGCCCTTCCCTGGCTCCTGGTGCTCCAACTGCCCTTCCCTGGCTCCAACTGCCCTTCCCTGGCTCCTGGTGCTCCAACTGCCCTTCCCTGGCTCCAACTGCCCTTCCCTGGCTCCTGGTGCTCCAACTGCCCTTCCCTGGCTCCAACTGCCCTTCCCTGGCTCCTGGTGCTCCAACTGCCCTTCCCTGGCTCCAACTGCCCTTCCCTGGCTCCTGGTGCTCCAACTGCCCTTCCCTGGCTCCAACTGCCCTTCCCTGGCTCCTGGTGCTCCAACTGCCCTTCCCTGGCTCCAACTGCCCTTCCCTGGCTCCTGGTGCTCCAACTGCCCTTCCCTGGCTCCAACTGCCCTTCCCTGGCTCCTGGTGCTCCAACTGCCCTTCCCTGGCTCCAACTGCCCTTCCCTGGCTCCTGGTGCTCCAACTGCCCTTCCCTGGCTCCAACTGCCCTTCCCTGGCTCCTGGTGCTCCAACTGCCCTTCCCTGGCTCCAACTGCCCTTCCCTGGCTCCTGGTGCTCCAACTGCCCTTCCCTGGCTCCAACTGCCCTTCCCTGGCTCCAGCAAACTGGGGCTGTGCTGGCCCTGCAGGAGCCAGCGGGACCTGGGATGGGCACTGTGTGACCCCATAGCCCTGCTCAGACCCCATACTCAGGCTCAGACCCCTGTACCATGCCCAGCCCTGCACTGGATGATGCTCAGCCCTGGATTGATGCTTGGCCCCATACTGGGTGGTGCTTGACCCCATACTGGGTGCTGTTCAGCCCTGTACCAGTGTTCAGCTCCATACTGGATGATGCTTGACCCTTACCAGTGCTCAGCCCCTTACCAGTGCTCCATCCCATACTGGGAGATGCTCCATCCCGTACTGGGAGATGCTCCATCCCGTACTGGGAGATGCTCAGCCCCCTACCAGGTGGTGCTCAGTCCCATACTGATGCTTGGCCTGCCCTCATGCTCAGCCCCATACCAGGGGATGCTTGACCCCACACCAGTTGATTCTCAGCCCTGTACCAACGCCCAACCCCACACGAGGCGAGGCTCAGCCTCGTGCCAGGTGATGCTCAGCCCTGCACTGATGCTTGACCCCATACCAGTGCCCAGCCCCACACCAGGTGATGCCCAGCCCCATACCAGGGCTCAGCTGCTGCTCCACCCCACACCAGGTGCCCCTTCACCCCACACCACCCCCCTGTGCCATCCC
>VXAY01003107.1:459710-473994 GCA_013399855.1 Oxyruncus cristatus | reverse complement strand
ATAAAAGCTGAGGCACAGAGCAGGACAGGGGGGCATTCATTGTCTAGTGGCTGCCTGCAGAGAGGCCGTCGCACATGCCTGAACTCTGCTTCTTGGGGGTGGCCAATGATCACTGCTCATGGGAAGCAGAAATTAAACCGTGCTATCTTTCGCTTCTGCGAGTGCAAGCTTCGCTTTACCTTTTTTTTTTGCCTGAAATAAACTGCCTTATCCCAACCCACGAGTTGGGGTTTTTTTCCCCACGTTACTCTCTCCCCTGTCCCACTGGGAAGGGGAGTGATAGAGCGGCTGGGTGGGTACCTGGCATCCAGCCAAGGTCAACCCACCACAAGCACCAAGTAATGCCACACAGTGGTTCAGGGCAGAATCCCAGCTCCAATGAAAACTGCAGGAGGAACTTGGCTGGAATGAGGCCAGGCACCATGGTAACTGTCCTCTATCTGTGCCCATAAAGAAAGAAACACCATGCAGCCAAGGGCAGCTTGGAGCAGCTCACTTGTGGCATGAAGTCCCACACAGAATGCCAAGGCCAAGAGGGAGAGAACTACCAAACGCAGGATGATGGACACAACTGGCTGCAGTGCCTGGGGCCCATAACCCCAGGCACATGCACAGACACCAGTGAATTAAACCACTTCCTACAAGAACTGATGCCTGCTCAGGGCTTTCAAGCAGCTGTTCCTAGGCACTGGAGCTCACACCAAGTCCAACCTGCAGCTGGGACAGCTATTCTGGGCTCCCGTTTCCTCCTGGCTAGGTCAATGTGGGGGTGAGCCCATATTCTGGCCCTACTGAAATGAGACCAAGGCCTAAAAGAGTTAACTGAGATATCTTGCTCTGTTGAGAAAAGCCCCCCTAACACCTGTTTTGCCCGTACTGCTAAGAAAAACTTGTTCTGTTCTGCTTACTGGACCTAAACCTAAGAAGAATACTAGAAACGCTATACAATCAACCTAGAGGCCATAAATTAAGACAAGGCAGACATTTGAATAGGAGGAAAGGGCTTAGAGCCAAGGGTTTTTGCAAGCTTCAGTGACTCGGACACCAACAACGGGGAGGTAGAGAGGTCAAAGCGAGGAAGAAGAGAAATAGACCCCCGATTTGAGGAGGAAGCCTGGAACAACCACTACCAAGAGAAGAAGCTGGAAAGCACTGCCCTAAGCTCTCTCTGCCTGGACTCCACTCAGACTCTGCCTATTACCAATATATATGATTAGGTGTCGTAATCATATGAATATGTATGTTAAGATGTTGTAATCACGGAGTTAGACTATATAAATTACCCTGGTTTGCATCGATGCCTTTGAGCAAGTTTGTCCAGCATGAGCTGGCTTGCTCCCAATGTTGAATAAATAAATACCTTTGCTGCTTAAAGAAAAAAAGTCTCTGAGCAGTTCACATTCTGAGGTTTTTCGGCATCACTACATCCTCTCTAACTTAACTATTCACAATCAACAGCCAGCATTCAGCAGTACACACTTAGGAAGCACTGAGGAGCCTTGGCTGCTACCACCCAGGCCAGAGGAACCCTGACAGAATGAGAACATGAGTGAAGAGTTTCTTGGTCATGGACACAGTTCTCCCTGCTACCACTGCCCCAAGCTAAGCCCTCTTCAGGTTGTACAAAGCAGCCCAGAGCGCTCTCCACTGCCCTTCATAGGGCTGTGGAGCACCAGGAAAATGGGAGTGAGTGGAGGGCAGAAGAGGTCTCACTACAGAGCAACTGACTGACTTTATGGAGGAGCAAGACTACAGAGCAACTGACTGACTTTATGGAGGAGCAGCTGCCACCGAGGCCCTGGGAGCCATCTGCACGTTACCCACTTACACTTTGATTCCAGTGTGAAAACTGAGCGCGTGAAAACAAGTGGTGGCTACAGGACACTCCCTCTCCTTCCAGCCTCCTCTTCCCTCCTCAGCAGGCCTTATCCCGTCTGTCTTTGCACAGGCAACATGACATCCTGCTGGCCACTGAAGCCTTCCAGTTGCACAGTGGAGACAGTTGTCAGGAAAGCAGCAGCAAGATCCCCATTGGTGTTTCTCCAGAGGAGCGCTCCAGGACTCTTTTGTGTCTTGGGCTCCTGCAGCAGTCCTCCTGCTGCCAGCAAAGGCCCAGCAAGAGCTCTGACCTCCCCTGCTGAGAAACACCCCGGCTGTGAGCGAGGAACAGTTGACTCCGGTCCTTTTCTACAGCGCAGAGGCAGGGAGCAGGGGATAATCCCTGACTGCTGCCGGCAGGCACTCATTGCTGGCGGCTTGTGTATCCCTCCAAGCCCGAGCGAGGCAAGGGACAACCACAGCCTGGGCCAACAAGCAGGTCAGGACCCCCACGTCTCCGGCACTACCTGAGCCGGAGCTGGCTGAACCAGGTGCTGACGGCGCAGTCCACACGCATCACCAGGGAGATCCCCAGCAAGAGGCAGATGCTGCTCACCATGAAACCCAATGACTCGAAGAGGAACCTGCAAGCACAACAGAGGCAGTTAAGGAGATTACAGCCAACATGCCAACAAAAACAGGCTGCTCCCATCACTCCCAGCAGACCAGTTTTCCTGACAATGAGAGGCTGGTGGCACCCCACAACCTAAAACCTGAATTACATTTGGTCCCTAGCAGTTGCTGACTGCAACCTGAAAGGCAAGCATGCCCCTGGTTTAGAGGCCACTCAGGACCTGACTCAAAAGAGGCTGAGGCCACCTCCCACACCTACTATTCCAAAGGTTTGCTAGTTCCGCATTTCTGGATTTACCACTTCTGGTCTGGCCCCTACCTTTGGCTCTCTGAGCTGAATGTTTTTAGCTTTCAGGTGGGCTCTGTGTGTTCTTAGAATTAAGATGAGGAGAAATTTCAAGAAATTATCTTAAGTCCAGCTTCTGAACTTCAATCAGGAATTACTTATGGACATTCCTACAACCTCTACTGGGTAAGAAGTCAGAACATCAATCACTGGGTCTCTTGCAACATTACTGTCTAGGAACTCCAGTTTATGTCAGGGATATGAGCCTTACCCATCATTAGAGCAACTCCTGGGACTTACTTGGGGGCAAAGACCTTCCAGACCATGAGGTGCCTCCTGAGGATCATAGCTGCACAAACACAGGCTAGAAGCTGTGAGGAAGATCAGGAAAAGTAAGTTACAAGTGACTCCGGAAAGATCTCCTGGGGCACTAGGCTCACATCCAAAGGTGGTACTAAACTGCACACACCTGAGAGGCTGGTGCAGTGCACACTGGTTATGAGCATCCCAAACAGGACTCCCTTCTATGTCCTCAAATTAGGGAACACGAGCATCCTGGATTACAGGCAGGCCCTCATGGGGCCGGGCTGGGGCAGCACAGAGGAGAACTCCCACCGTGCCTAACCTGACCTGCTGCTTCACTGAGAGGAGCACTCCTGCTCTCCTGCTGCAGGACCTGCCCCCTCCCTTGCACTGACTCTGGTCTGACCACACAAGAAAATGATCTGAAAGGATAAACCCCAGAAAGCTATTAGCTCCTTTCATGGGATTAATTTTCTGGTGTTTAGCTCCCAGTATCACCACAGCACATATGAAAACCAGAACTGGTATGAGACAGGGATCATCGGGAAGAGGGGGAGCAGGATTACAGCCCTGCAGTTCCTGAGTGGATGTGCCCACTCTGGGCAGATGGGTATGAAAAGCAGCCAATCCATATGGCGGCTTCCAAGCTGGAACCCTTCCCAAAGCACAGAGCAAATGGCATAGCTGAGAAGGGATCTGCTCTTCCACCTGCAACCAGATATATCATCCCTGCACTTGTCTTCGCCCTGGCTCACCCCTTACTCTTATCAGTGACCCACAGTTCTCACAGCACACCAACTGCATCCTAGACAGTCTCTCCCACAGCCACTCTGCCTCTCTCCGTACCTGTGTCCCAAGCACAAAGAGGTACTTCAGCCCCAGCTGCAACAGAGCAGTGGAGAACTTCTCTGGAGATTCCCGCAGCCTCATCTCCATCATGTTCTCCTCCACCTCCTGCAGCTCCTCCCGTGACTCCTTCTTGGGCTTCTTCCTCTGTGAGTTGGGCATCTCACACACAAAGGGCCACAGCAGGAGCAGGGGGCAGCCAACTACCTCAAGGACAAAGGCACATGAAATTACCAGAGCCCAGGAGGTGAGGAGCAGTCTAGGCTCTGCCATCATGCCCTGGACATGAAGGAAGCAGATATCCAGGCCAAGCTGCAGGCCACAGGCAGAAGGGGACAGTGAGGATGCTGATGTTCAGCTGGTGCCTGAGCCTTCACTGCCTTCACTTGCTCAGCTTGCAGACCCCCAGGCAAGGCACAGCAATGAGCTGTGTCTGCTCAGGCACCACAGCCCAGGGAGAAACTGATTTACCTGCAAAGAGGATATGGGAGGCAAAGGTGTTGGCGCCCACCAAGACAGCAGGCAGGAGGTTCGTGCTGTGGTCAAGGTGGAAGCCGACAAAGGCTGCATTCCAGTGGATGGCTGGGAAGATGGGCTGATGGCCTGTGGAATAGAAGAACTGGGAAGCAGCAAGGAGCCAAGAGATGACTGCATACCAGGGCACCGAAAAAGGCTCTGAGAGATAAAAAGATAAAGAAAGAGGCAGGGGGTGCCGATATCAGCATCAAGGAACAAGACATATCCATGATCAAAAAAAGTCTAGTGACCTTTGTTCCAGGTTCACTTTCCATGCTGGCTCTTTAGAGACAGGAACCAGCCCAGCTCCCATCACAGATAAGGCAAAGGGCCACCATTCCCTCTGCTGCCCACCCTGCTCCTGGGCTCCGTCAGTAACAGTGGATTTGGTGACTGCTCACACCCAGGGAAGAAGAAATGGGTGTAGAACTCCTTTCCCTGACTCTTCCCACGTTTATATCCCTGCTCTATGCATCTTTCTTCTACTAGAGGATTTAAGCAGCTTTAAAAAGGCTGGGTGTATCCTCTGAGGATCAATGCACCACCATTCCCCAAGAGCAGAGACTGGGCCCCTCCTCTCATACTGGAATTAAGGCGAGGACCAGGCCACACATCCAGAGGTTGCTCTATTGACTCACCAGCATCTCCAGCAAGGCCTCTGGCACACGTGTGGATGTGCAGCAGCACAAAGGCCTCCAGGAAGAGGAGCAGGAAGGCAAAGCTCAGGCGCTCGCTGTGCAGGAGCATCAGGAGGAAGCCCAGGAGGGTGAGGGCTATGACCAGGGCTGCTGAGTACACACTGCCCAGCCCATACGCTGCGACCGTGGCCCTGCAGCTGCCCCGTTCCAGCCTGCTCTTCTGGGACTCCTGCATCCTTTTGTAGATCTGAGGGATGACGTGGAGGAAGTCAACTTCAGAGCTGGGAACCCCCAGGTAGGGAGTGACGATGGATCCTGCCGACTCCCGCGTGTCCTTTGCAAACACTGTCATGGGATTGCACAGCAGGAGCAGCAGTCCTATGGACGCCAGTCCATAGACAGCCCACGGAAAGGCAACAACTGCCACCTGCACCAGCTCCTGCAGTTTGCCCAGGGAGTCATCAGAGCTGGAGGCCACAGCCCAGTAGCAGGCAATGCAGAGCACCACCAGTGGGAAGCCCCAGCGCACAAAGAGCACGAGGGGGTCTGAGCTGTTCAGGTTGCCGTAGTGCCGCAGCCAGCTCCGCACTGCATACACCAGCCCGGCCAGCAAGGCCACGCACAGGAGGTAGAAGAGGTTCTTGGCCCGTGTGTTTCTCAAGCTGGCAAGGGGCGAGAGGAAAAGAGAGGGCCGGCACTGAGGAATTTCTTCGCGGCACTGGTGGAAGAAACTGGAGAGGCGCACACAGACCAGGAGCACGGCCACGAGGCACAGCAGGTACCAGATCTCTTTCCGGTAAGAGGAAAAGCCAAGGAGCTGCTGCTTGGGGCTTTCTGGCACAGTCAGGCGACCGTCCCAGTGGAGCTTCCCTACCAGCAACATGACCAGCGAGGCCAGCAGGAACGGGGCCACCTGTGCCTCAGCCACAACAAAGCTGTCTGAGAACATGGCTCCACAACGGAAGAACAGAATGCCCATGGGGAAGGCCAGCCCCAGCCATGCTCGTAGCCTTTGCCTCAGGCCACTGCTGGCCAAGGGTGGCTGACTGCCCACCAAACGGGCTCTCTTGGGATGCCGGCCCCACCAGTGCCAGAAAAATCCCATCTGAGAAGCAGCGGCTGCCCATGACAACACCAGGAGAAGGTCCAGCCCCTCCTGGGTGAAAATGTGGGCCAGCCCAAGCAGAGCAGCCCCCACAAGGCCCCAGAGCAGCGGGTACAGAAGGCAGCTGCGATAGAAGGAGTACGAGGATGTGGGAAGCTCCGAGGCTACGTAACAGAGCAAGCAGGAAGCTGCAACAAGGATGCAGCCCCCCACCATACGCAGGGGATGGAAGCGGGCCCAGGACTGGGTGCACACAGCCCGTGCCTCCCGCAGGTAGAGCTGGAAGCGACCGATGAGGCTTCCCAGCCTGGATTCCAGCTCCGGAGGCACCAGTGTTGTTCCCTGCACCTGGGCCAGTAGCTGAGTGTGCTCCTCCACAGTGCTGGAGAAAAGCTCCCGCAGGTGCTGGAGCTGTTCTGCTGGCAGGTCCTGAGCCACCAGCGAGTAGGAGTGCAGGAAGCGATCCACCTATGGGAGAGGGGACACGGGATCAGACGGCAGCACTTGGACCACTGGGAACTGGATTCACTGCCTCACACAGCCCCTTCAGAATGGAAACAGCCCCAGTGTACCAATCCCCTGCTAGGGTAGACCCTTGCCCAGTCACATCATCCTGGGCTGGTCACAAAAATTCAGGATGTCACCGGCACGAAACACAACCCCTCTGCCAAAGTGACATCCCTCTCAAGTGATGCATCCATCCTGACAGCCACACTGACTTCACTCAGGTCTTCACCTGCACCTGCATCTCTGCTGCCGCTGGGCATCACTAAGGGCTTTTATACAGTCTTTGGCAGCAATAAGGCAAACGTGCTCCACAAGCTCAGATCATTACTGGCTCTTAATCTGCACTCAATGTTGACTTATACAGTTCTGTCTGAGGACAAGCATCAAAGTAAAAAGCCTTTAGTGGATCAGACCTAACCGCTTCCCCTTCTTCAGTAGAGGCACATTAAACAACTGCACTATAGGCTTCTTGCTTCCTACTTCATGAGTTATAAAAGAAGTCTTACAGGGGGATTAGCAGGGGAGGGCACCTGCACATACATCCAGCTGCTCAGCAGTGTAGATCTGCTCAAGCCCTGAAATGCACCTGTAACTCCACACACCTTCCAGTCACCTCAGAGCACAGGTAGAATCAGTCTGCTCTGCCCATGAATGGCAGACATGTGCACCGGCTCTCTCACAGGCCTGCACAACCCTTCTGGAATGACACCACTCCTTCAACACCGACACAACTGAGCCAGAAACCTCCCCAGACAAATGAGTGCAAATATTTAAACAGGCAGGACTGGATAATGCTGGTTCCTAACAGATGACGATTGATATCCTCAGTGACTAATGGACACGAACATACAGTATCATCTTTAAATGACAAAGCATTCTCCTGCTCTATAAATGCAGAGCTGAGAGACTGAACATTTCTATCTTCCCATCAGCAGTTGTATTCTCTCCAGCTCCTCACTGGCTTGTACCAGTGGTATACAACTGGCACTCCAAGGAGCTGGCTGGGTGCTGGAGGAGTTATTCCTGTGCTCCCAGCAATCCAGGGTTCCTCAAAGGCAGATGGTCCCCCAGCTGAGACAAATGCCTTGCAATGCCTATGGCAAATCTGGCTCTGGAGCATGACCAGAGCCACCAGAGACAGCCCTCACATCCTCCATAGAGGCTCTGACTTGGCCTGCTCCATTTCCTGGGCTTCTTTTATTCCTCCCTTCACTCTCATTCAAATTTTGTCATTCAGATCCTGGGGTTCTGTATTTTGTTGCGCTTGGTGTAAACTGCTCCTTCTGTAACCCACTTTACTGTCACCTGTTGTGTAGTATTTATTTAGTCCTTCATTACTGTTCTCCTTCTGTCACTGATCTAGAATAGCTTTCTAGTTAACACTGTTTCTCCTCCAAAACTGAAGCAGCATTAAAACCTCAATTTTACTCTTGAATCTATTCACAAGACTTGCCCCTGGTCATCTTCAGCACTGAGGAACCAACAACCCCATTACCAAACCCACCTGACAATCTGGGGCCAAAACTTATCCTGAAAGGAATGCCACCTTCCCAGGCAGTGTTTTCCACACCACAGCACTAAACATGTATCTTTAATTTTAATTTGGGGGAAATGGTGCCACCTCTTAATAGAGTAAACACTGCAAGGAGGTAACACTTCAAAATCAGTGCCCTTTGAAGGTAACAGCGTGTCACTACCCCATGTTCACCAAACAAGAGGTTTGTGCTCAAAAAGCCATTCCTTCTCCCCTCTAGTTCAATGGGGGGGCCTGCCATAGGCTGTACCTGTTTGGCATTGATGTGATAGACCGATAGCTGCTGCAAGGCTGCAGACACAGCGTCACCATCCCCGGAGAACAGCTCGGCCATCACCTCCCCAATGCTGCTGTAGGGGATGGGCACACCCAGCAGCAGGGCCACAGTGGGCACCAGGTTCACCTGGGGAATGGTCTCAGGCTCCTGGAGAGACAGGGGAGGAATTGCAAATTTAGAAGGAACACAGCAATGCATCTTTTCAGACAATCCCATTCAAAAGTAAATCCAGGCAAAGGCACAGCTCTGTCCTCCCTGAGGGCCCTGCAGAGCGAAGGATACCTGCTGGGAGCTGCAGGTCAATGGGTACAGCTCTACACAAGCACCCCTCAGAGCTGGAGGGGCCTGAACATGGGTCCCAAACGTTTCAGTCCCCTGGATCCTGTGTCAGCCCTTCCACTGTTCTCTCAAGACAAGGTGAGAGATTCCCCCATCCCTCTCAACCTAAATGATCCCAATCAAACTGTCACTCTCTGTAAACCCAGCATGCAGTTTTCACCCCAGACACCAAGGGTCAGCTGATTCTCACCTCTGGAGGGCCACTGCCAAACAAGGGCGTCCTGCTGTACACAAACAGTGCTGCATTCACTTCCTTCTCACTGTCGCCACCGTGATCTCCAGTCTCTGTCATGCCATGGTCCCCAGCCACCAGAAGAAGGGTGTCATTCCCCAGGTGATCCACCAAGGACCTGTCACCAGGATAAGGAAGGTCAAGTCCTCCCTGGGCAGGAGCCCAACCAGCCTAGGTATGAGAGGACATGTCCCCACCAACCCTGCCTGCAGCAAAGAGGTGAAGCCCACAAAAGGGTATGAGCAAAACTAAGTGCTAATGCAGAGCTGTAACAACAGAGCCAGGGACCATGATGCTTTAAATGGGTGGTCTAAAGCCAAACTGAAAACTCAGAGCCCTGAGACAAAGTGGACTAATCTTGCTTAGATCCCCAGCAAACAGTGCCTTCACGGATCTTGACAAAATGCAATTCAGAGGAAAGGTTCCCAACAGGAACAAAATTTTAGGTTGCTTCTGTTCAGGTCACGTATCATGTCATGTGAGCCACCTCCTACTTTAAAGGACAAAAGAGGTGATTAGTCCCTCAAGGATGCAGTAGGTGGTAGATACACACTGTGCTCTCAGATATAGCAGAGCAAGTCACACTGTAGCGGCAAAACTTAAAGCAGTCCTAAGAGTGAAAAACTGCAGCATTTTGGGCTGAGACATGTCTGCATTACTGAGATTTCTGGATCCCATTCTGCCCTCTGACACAAAGGTGCAACTCATGGGCCTGTGTGGTAAATGCAGCAATCCCTAGCCAGGGTCCTCCACGTGCTTCTCAAACATTGCTAAACGTCATGTTTGCTCAAGTAGCCTTAATCTCCATGATGGAAAAACTGAGGCTCAGCTCTACTCCAGCTGCACTGTCACCTGATGGTTTGGTAGAGAACCAAGACTCCAACAGGCAGCCTTACCTCTGAAACCAAACCTCTCATCAACATGCACCTACACAAAGAGAGACTGCCCATAGCTGGGCTTCCAGTTGCTGCCGGCCAAAGCTATTTTCCATGCAGGGTCAGTAGGCATCCCCTGTTGCCCTCTGCATCTCTCTGGGAAGACTCAGGCAACCCCTCCCTGTTGCACTAATCACCTGAGCATCTCATTCATCTGGGTGAGCTTCTTGGCCATCTCAGGGTGGTCGGGTCCGTGTTTGTGCCCACAGTGGTCCACGCCGAGGAAGTGAGCAATCAGCATGTCCCATTCTCCACTGTCCACTGTGGAACAAAAGCAGCCTTATCACACACCAGCCTGGGATTCCACACCTGGATCCTCCTGCCAGAGTTCTCTGATTGCCTCTGGACACTGCTGTTTCTTCCCCTCCTGCCACTGTCCCTACCAGCTCTCAAGCAGATCAGTGCAGGTTTTAACTGATGCTCACTCTTGGCTGCAAGTGCCTGTGTGTAATGGCACAGGGACGTCAAAGCCGGTATCCCTGGTTTTTCCTCACCACCCCTCAGGACAGGAAAGGCCCAGTGTCACCAAAGCCATCTTGAAACACCCTTAACTCAAGCTGCCACAAACTGAACTAAACCAATGAGATCCTCCAGAGAAGAAAAACCCAGAACGCCCATCCTCCCCTGGAGATACTTCAGGTCGGACCCATCAGTGTGCCCCTCTGCATACCACCTGGCACAGCAACACTGTCCCGGCCTAGAAAGTTTCCCCAGCTTCTCCCATCTGCTTCAGACCTTGACACATGAAAATCTATATATTTGGAGTTAAACGATGAAGAGCAGCTCTCCCACAAGGCACAAGAACTTCCCTGTTAAAAGCCACTGCACCCTTGATTCACTTAGAGTCAAACACAGAAAAAGGAAAGAGGATTTCCCTCAGTCCCAGGACCTCAAGGAGGTGAAAATCATCTAAAATTCACAAACTGATCTCACACTTCACCTTCTTTCCACAATCAGGAGGCACCCAAGCTACGCTGAGAGCAGTGCTGTGTCCCAGCCTCCTGACTTGTCTATTTCCCAGAGCACTGTGTGGCTTCCTGGGCAGCCACATGTCAAAATTTAGCTGCTCCTCCTGCTCCATCCTGCCAGCGTATTTCTAGGACATATGTAGAAGTGTAACCTCATCCCAAGAAGCTGAACACTCTCCCAAATGGTGGAAAGGTATTTACAGAAACAGTCTAGGGGCTCCAAGAGCTGGCTTATCTGTGGAAATTCAGCAAGAGCACTGTAATCCTCGGGCAGCAGTTTGTGATCACCCAGTGCCACAACATAACAGAAAAAATCCTTCAGTCCTACCCCAGACTTGCAGTAGAACTCCCACATAATGTCAAGGGTTATCCAGGCCCTGAGGAAAGGGCTGCTTACCAGTTGGATAGAGATGCTGCAGAATCCCATCATCCACAGTGTGAAGATCCTTCACGTTAAAAGACGGGAAGAAATACGAGCGGAAGAACTTCTTCGGGAAGAGTCCTTCCCATGTGTCATCACCCATGAAGACCACTCTCCTTCCTGTGAGAAAGGAACCAATGAGACAGAGCCCACTGGAGTCATGCTGTTACCCACAACAATGCAAAGAGCCCATGCAGACCCAGGTCAGGGTCTGGAGCAATGGCCCCTCTCCAACCCACACTCAAAACTGACCTAAAATTAAAATGACCATCTGGCTGTAAATGACTCTGAATACAGGGAGTGATCAGCCCTATCTCTAAGCCCAGGAGTGTCCCCCACACCAAATCCACCTGGCACAACCTCACGATTTGTTGCTGACCTGACACATCACCAACTTGTGTGTCACAACATAGGTGGGTAGAGGAGGTGCAGCACAAAGCAGACAAACCCTCCCTCAAGGCCTGTGACCCCACTGCAAAAAGGGAGGCAGGAGGTGGTGGTGGAGTGGAAGCCGTGAGTCCTGAGCTCTGGCTTTTAAACACAACACTGGTGGTGTTCCAGACGTGGAAATGAGAAGGCAAAAGCACTGATGCTTCTTCCCTCTACCCTCACTCTGCTTGCCCTGCCTGCCACCAGCCAGCCCACTGTGTCTCCACAGTGCCTCTCCAGCCTGGGAACAGGAACTGTTTCCTCTGAGGCTGCTTCTGTGCCACAGGGCCCACCAGTGCATTTTGCCTTAGATGTTTTACTGTATTTGCCCACCTTGCTCACATACAGTCCAGTTGCCTCAACCCAGGCACTGGTATTGGTGCCACCCTGAGCCCTGGGAGGCAATCTCTCTGAAGAACAACCCACTGTCCCTTTCGCTCTACTCCACCATCCCACCCTAACAAACCCTTTACAGCTGCACTGAGCACCCCACAGTGGCACTGAACTACACCAAGAATGCAGAGAGGCTGCTGCCTAAGAGCTGCAAGCAGCTGGCCAGGCAGGCAGGCTCACCCCCACAGCACACCTGGCACCACCTGGCACACCTGGCACCACCCAGCACACCAGGCTCCTCCCTCCTCACACGACATGACCGACTGCCCTTGGCTTCATACAGCCATTCCTGGGGGTGACCTTGTGATAGTCATCATCAGAGCAGCCACCTTCACCTGCTCTCTTGTCATCTTTGAAGAAGATGAAGCCACGGTCACAGCTAGTCCTCACTCCCAGCACAAGTTGGAGAAACCCTGCCTGCATGGCACCTCTGTCAGAGAAAACTGTCACTGAGCAGGGCAAAAGAATTAGCTGGCAGGGTGGAGGTGTTGTAAGCAGTTCCCTTCCCAGGGAGAGAGGAATCAAGGTTCTGAACAAAGGTTAAACTGAGCAGAGATTTGCAAGTGCTCTGTCCCAGTGGGACACTGCTCTGTCCACACAGGGTCATAGAATTATAGAATATTAAGGGGTTGGAATGGACCTTAAAGATCATTTAGTCCCAACTCCCCCTGCCATGGGCAGGGACATCTCCCACTAGACCAGGTTGCTCAAGGGCTTATCCAGCCTGGCCTTGAACACTGCCAGGGGTGGGGCATCTACAACCTTCCTGGGCAACCTGTTCCAGTGTCTCCTCACCCTCATAACGAAGAATTTCTTCCTATTATCTAACCTAAATTTCTCCTCTGTCAACTTAAACCCGTTACTCGTTGTCCTATCACTACAGAGAGTCCCTCTCCAGCTTCCTTGCAAGCCTCCTACAAATACTGGAAGGTTGCTACATAGATCTCCCTGCAGCCTTCTCTTCTCCAGGCTGAACAGTCCCAATCATCGAATCATCAAGACTGGAACAGACCTTCAACATCATCCAATCCGACCATTCACTTGCCACTGTAACCCCTACACCACTAAACCCAGTGCAAGATCCAGACGCCTCCTAAATACTCCTCCAGGGATGGTGACTCCACCACCTCCCTGAGCAACCTGACCATCCTAACAGTGAAATAATCCCTGTTTCTAACATCTGACTGTCCCCTGCCTCAGCCTCAGGCCAGGCCAGGCCAGGTCAGGCCAGGAACCCACCATTCTGCACCAGCTGTGCCAGCAGGTTGTCCTCCTGGATGGCGTAGGAGGCGAAGTTGCTGCCCACGTCGATGAAGGTGGGCAGTGACCCGGTGATGAGGCCCTTGATGCGCTGCATAGTGGCGGTGGGGGGGTCGGCCCGGAAGCGGTAGAGCCGGGCATGCCGAGGCTGGGAGGTGGCCAGGTGGTGCAGCACCCCCAGTTTGTTCTCGTAGGGCAGCGGGCTGGCCTTGCCGGGGTCGAAGCGGGCAAACTCGAAGCGCAGGGCGTCGATGATGACGAGCACGGCCTTGGAGAAGCGCTGGGGTGCCCAGCAGGAGCCCGGCGGAAGGCTCTGCCCCTCCCAGGGCGGCGGCACTAGCGGGTCGGAGCAGGAGCTGCTGCTGGCGAGCTCGATCCGGGTGAGCAGGAAGCCGCTCATGAACAGCCCGATGCCGGCAAAAAACAGAAAGCAAACCCAGGCCAGGAAGAGCACCACTGGCCACCGCTGCATTCTAAAGGGAAGGACAGGCAAGCTCAGGCCACGGCGGCTCTACCCGGGCCGGGGACCACTCCCTGCCAGCACTCACCGCTGGCCCGACACCCCTCATATCCACCTCTCCCCCAGGAGCCCCCGTCAGCCCTGACNCGCACTGTGCACCTCCTCGTACTCCGCCTGAGCGGGAGCCGCGTCCTGCTCCCTCCCGGCTGCCCAGCGCCTCCTCGGCACCTCCAGCCCCCCTCACACACCCCAGACCGTCCCCGGCCCCTCTGTGACACCTCCAGCCCCCCTCACACGCCCTCAGCCCCTCTCATGCACCCCCGTCCACCAGGGCCTCGTCCTGACACCCCCAGCTCCCCTCACACAGCCCAGACCCTTCGGGAC